>JAXCGZ010003062.1:12500-24709 GCA_037179515.1 Halocaridina rubra | reverse complement strand
TTTGAGGGTCCTGGTTGTGGGTCGTCGATATCTTCTGCTCTCCCCTCCTCCTCTCCAAGGTCGCCACTGTCGTCGACGGGTTCGTTTGTAGCAAATGTATCGTACAGCTCCTTCGCCTTTGTTCATATGATATTGGTGTCTAAGCTAATGTTTTTCTTTCTGCAATCAGCAATCCACAGGGCCAAAGCAGCTTCCATTCGCACTACTGCCTTATTGCGGGATGTTACGACCCTCTTTGCTGATTTATCGAAAGAAATGCGCGCTGTTTTCCTTATCTTTGCCTCGTCCTTTTTGATGTAGCGAACTGTAGATTCATTGAGGCCAAAATAGAGGCCGACATCCGTGAACCTTTTTCCTTCTTTCAACATATCTAAGAGTTTCACTTTATCTACCATGGTTAACATTTTCCTTTGCCGCTTAGGCTGACTACCAGAAGCCTTAGAAGGTGAAGGACGTTTGGGAGGCATTGCAAAGGTTAAATTACGCGTGAAAACACAGTCACAAGCAAAACATTAATAAGCACAATGAGAACAGCGTACACGTGAGTTAGACTGAACGAGTGAGGTCGCACATTGGAAAATGGAGGGAAAAGCAAACTGCAATGAAAAAGCCAGTCAGACCCCATGATACAGAATATACAGACAAACAATTCTGTGATTCATCGTCTCCCGACCTTTCAGCCAATAGCATTCCATGAACTATCTCACGTAGGTGAGAGCCTTTTCATTTTCCGAAACGCTGATAGCGGTATCGTATTTTACATGGTGCAATACTGTTAGTACTTCATGTTTTTTATTATTTTTTACTGTTTTATTATTCGTAGGCTAGGAAATACTTGTTTTATCAATAAAATAATGAAAATTTTAATATTCATTAGGTCACGTAAGGTGAGAGCCTTTGCGTTTTCCGAAACGTGATACCGGTATCGTATTTTTCATAGTACAATACTGTTAGTACTGTATTTATGTTTTTTACTATTTTTTACTGTTTTATTATTCTTAGGCTAAGAAATACTTGTTTTATCAATAAAATAATGAAAATTTTAATATCCACTAGGTCACGTAGGTGAGAGCCTTTTCGTTTTTCGAAACACTGATACCGGTATCGTATTTTACATGGTGCAATACTGTTAGTATTTATGTTTTTTTACTAATTTTTACTGTTTTATTATTCTTAGGCTATGAAATACATTTTTTTTATCAATAAAATCATGAAACTACTGGAAATTTTAATATATAGTATATGCTACCTCACTTAGGTTCGACCCCAATACATTGTACGCTATCGGACACTATTTTACATGATGCAATACCCTGTACTGTGAGTTATTTATCTAAATTTATGTTTTTTACTGTTTTATTATTCGTAGGCTGGGATACAACCTTTTTTTTATCAATAGAATAATGAATTTTGTTTTTTTCAATAAAAAAATGAAAATACTGAATATTTTTATTTTTTCAATAGTTTAATATTTTTGCGTATACCCGAAAAATAAAATAATAATTTGCCAAAAAAAAAACCGTGGTACAGTGAAAACGTGAACCAAGAAACGCGATCCAGCGGGGGATCACTGTATATATATATATATATATATATATATATATATATATATATATATATATATATATATATATATATATATATATATATATATATATATATATATATATATATATGCCAAAGTAAAGATAATTTTATGGAAGAGACTATACTGCTACTTTCAGTGACAAAAGGGATATTTACAAATGATAATGCTCTAGATAATGAAAAATTTGAGGCATAAATATATTCTTTGTATCCACAATATGAAATTCACCATCAATATGATACAGGATGATAGTTGCAATTTTCTAGAGAAAGATATATGCCAAATGACTGTCACATCCTTGGTTGATATTTCACTATAGTATCATTGGCATGGATGTCATGACATCTTATAGCATTTCTTTTTTAAGGAGATATTACTCACTATATCTGACATAGTTTTTTTGAAAATTGTACAATCTTTGTTCAAAATTTTTGATTCATGATTTCGTAAGTGTGAGGTTAGTTATTACTTGTATATGTGTATTTCTCGTGATCAGCATTTTTAATTGACTTTATCCTAATAAATGAAATGTGATGGCTTTGGTTTTATGGTGCTTGCCTCTCATTCTGAAAGTTCAACTTCAGGGCATTTTATACAGCTTCTCATTGCTAGAAACAGTTTGAGAAAAAGAAAGAGAGAGGATATTGATGCTCTTAGTGTATAAGCCCATGTTAAACTCAGCAGGCAAAATGAGTAAACCATTGGGTAAATGGGATCATTATGAAAACACTTTGAACAATTGCTTGGTTTTAAATAGGATTAAAAATGCCCTTCTCACAGCTTTTTAGTAAAAATAAATATGTATTATTATCGCATGAAATGAGATGGAAATGATTTGCAAATTCTATATGGTACTTTTTTTCAGAACAAGAATTTGTTATATTTTGTAGTATTCATAAATAGAACTATTCACAATAAATACCATTTTATACATTTCAGATTGAAAGTCTCCAGAGGCAGCTGAAATTATCATCGAGCGAGATTGAGTCATTGCAAATTCTGGAACAAGAACTCAGAAAAGAAAAGAACTTTCTTTTAGTAGAAAATAAGTTGCTATCAGAAGAAAAGGAAAAGTGTATGGAAAAGATACAGATATGTAATGAAACATCGTCTAAAGAGATACAGTCTTTTGGAAGTGAAAAATTGGCTTTAGAGGTACAGTTCGTACTTAAATATACCAGTGTATTCATAGATGCTTAATATTATGTAACAGTATATAATCTTCAGATTACTGTAAAATAGCCATTGGAGTATGGCTGTTTCTGGAAGAAAGGATCCCCTAATCTCACTTCCTAGTTAGTTTGGACTGTTGTTGTGTAGTCTCTGTCTCATGGAGACCCGTAGACCTTTCTATGTTTAATACATTCTTACTTTCATCTTTAAGCACTTGTGGAGTTTTCATCTTGTTCAGGAGGTCGGAGTGATCATATGGCCAGTGATGTTGCCACATAACATCTGATGCAAACGATCCTAATAGTCCTTATCTCCTTGTGTCTGCTTGATATCATTATCAGTTTGTGTGCTGCTAAGCATATGCTTCTAGATAAAACTCGTTCCATCACAGTTGAAGACTTGCTCTGGAAGATCGCCTTTTTTTGTGATAATTTTTATGAGATATTCAGGGAATGCCTCTTCTGCCTTCATATTGGCTGTTGCCTTTTCAACTATGATTTTCAAATTTTTTAGGCTATGTCATCGTATAAAACAATGCAACTATCCCTTGCTATCTTTACACTATTTTCTCAGTGTACTAGCACCCCCAATGATATTTTTATACAGATCAAGAGCCTTCTTACGCAAAATACAGCTGTCAATAGGGACATGCTCTTGCAACATTTTTCTAACCACATATTTAACCCCTAAAAGGTGGGCAACCTTCGGGAAAATGTATACCCCAGGCAGGCATGGCGATAGGCCTGGTGTGAATCATTTTTACCCCAACCGGGACTTGAACCTGGGACTTATAATTACTAAGTCAAGGTGCTACGAACTACACCACAGAAGGTTAAAGGGAAACAAACCTTACAGCTTATATCTGCTACATTAGGAATGAACACATTCTATCTGAATGCTACAATGTTCATATTACAGTTCCCTCAACCTCACTCGTGGTTTCGTTTTTGCATTTAATTCAACTCTAAATCTCATTTGAGACCAACAATAACCAAATAAGCAAATTCCATATGTGAAAACATGAATCATTTTTGCCCCAACATGGACTGGAACCTGGGACTTATAATTACTAAGTCAAGGTGCTACCAACTACATCGCAGAAGGTTAAAGGGAAACAATCCTTACAGCTTATATCTGCAACATTAGGAATGAACACATTCTATCTGAATGTCGTAATGTTCATATTACAGTTTCCCCAACCTCACGCTTGGTTTTGTTTTCGCATTTAATTCAACTCCCAATCTCTTTTGGGACCAACAGTAACCAAATAAGCACATTACCATATGTGAAAGCAAGAATCATTTTTACCCTGAACGGGACTTGAACCTGGGACTTATGATTATTAAGCCAAGGCGCTACCAACTACACCATAGAAGGTTAAAGGGAAACAAACCTTACAGCTTATATCTGGTACATTAGGAATGAACACATTCTATCTGAATGCCACACTGTTCATATTACAGTTTCCCCAGCCTCACTCGTGGTTTTGTTTTGCATTTAATTCAACTCCCAATCTCATTCGGGGCCAACAATAACTAAATAAGCACTTTACCATATGCGAAAACATAAATCATTTTTACCCCGATCGGAACTTGAACCTGGGGCTTATAATTACTAAGCCAAGGCACTACCAACTACACCACAGAAGGCATTGTGGCATTCAGCTAGAATGCATTCATTCTTGTTGTAGCAGATAAAAGCTGTAAGGTTTGTTTCCCTTTAACCGTAGTAATTATAAATTCCAGGTTTAAGTCCCGGTCGGGGTAAAAATGATTCATGTTTTCACATATGGTAATGTGCTTATTTGGTTACTGTTGGTCCCGAATGAGATTGGGAGTTGAATTAAATGCGAAAACGAAACCACGAGTGAGGTTGGGGAAACTGTAATATGAACATTGTGGCATTCAGATAGAATGTGCTCATTCCTAATGTAGCAGATATAAGCTGTAAGGTTTGTGTCCCTTTAACCTTCTGTGGTGTAGTTGGTAGTGCCTTGGCTTAGTAATTATAAGTCCCAGGTTCAAGTCCGGGTCGGGGTAAAAATGGTACATGTATTCACATATGGTAATGTGCTTATTTGGTTATATTGTGCGTATTTGGGGATATATATATATATATTATATATATATATATATATATATTATATATATATATATATATATTATATATATATATTATATATATATATATATATATATAAAAACAGTGGTGACCCCAGCCCATGAACTTAATCCGTTCCAAAAGAGTGTTCTTGGGTTGGAATATTTGTGGGTTGGATTTAATTTTCCCATTGAAAAGCATGTAAATCCAATTACTCCGTTTCAGATCAACACAAATATTCATTTTAAAATTTTTTGTCATTAAAAACAAGAAATATAATACAGGTTATATGCAATATACTCTGTAAAAGGAAAATTATATTAATTATTAAGGAAAATAACATTAATAATAGATATACAGTACTGTATTTACATTTGTGGATGGTGGTGGAGGAGGAGGGCTTAATATTTGGAAGGAGAGTCCCCTTTCATAAAAACATTAGGGAACTCTTCCGATACAAGCTCCATGTCTGGTGTTTTCTCCCTCTTTTCTCTTTTGGAAGCTGCTACCCTGCCTACTGGCACAAGGAAGCGATCCAGAGAAATTTGTCTCTTTCTTCTTTGGTAAATTTTTCTAACAATATTCATCGCATTGTCATTTACCATATTCACTACTCTATTGCCCACAGTTTTATCTGGGTGATGATTCTCAATAAAAGCCTGCACATCATTCCACTTGCTAAAAATTTAAAAATTTCTTTCAATTCTTCACTGGACACCTTTACCCTCTAATCCCCTTCCTCCAGTGACTACTCCTCTTTGAGAATCTTCGCCTGTTCACGTTACAACTCAATTAATTCTTTGGTGGTAAGTTCTTCTTTGTGGTTCTCCAGCAGCTCTTCCACATTCTCCTCATTGACCTCCAAGCCCAAACTTTTGCCCATGGCCACAATTTCATTCACAATTTTGATAGCTAGCTCCTGCTTGAAGCCTTCGGAGTCTTTATCAGTCACACAACCTGGCCAAAGTTTCCTCCAGGCGGAATTCAATGTATGATATTAAACCTTCTTCCATGCTTTTTCAATGAGGCCAATGCACTTGAGGATATTAAAGTGGTCTTTCCAGAAATCACAAAGGGTCAGATCCGTGTCATTGGTGACCTGGAAACACCTGGCAAAAAAACCCTTTGTATGCAACTTTTTAAAATTAGAAATTACCTGCTGGTCCATGGGCTGGAGGATAGGAGTGATGTTGGGAAGCAGAAGTTTTATTTTAATGAAGTCGTAATGTATACGAGATCTTTTTCCACACCTGAAGGATGGGCAGTAACATTGGCCATTATGAGGAGACACTCAAGTGGCAAATCATAATCCTCACGATATTTTTTCACTGCTGGTGCAAATACTTCAATCAAGCACTCTAGGAATATAATCCGTGTGACCCAAGCCTTAGGATTTGACCTCTGCGTTACCGGAAGGCTAGCCTTCGACACGTTATTGCGCTTAAAAAACACACGGATTTTCAGAGTGGTTAGCTAAAAGAGGCTTGATCTTACAGTCCCCACTAGCATTAGCGCATAATAAAAGTGTAAGCCTGTCTTTCATTGGTGTGTGGCCAGGCAGTGATTTCTCCTCTTGGGTTATATAAGTTCTTTTGGGCATTTTCTTCCAAAAGAGTCCCGTTTCATGACAATTAAAAACTTGCTGTGGGATATAACCTTCATTTTTGACATATTTAGCAAATTCCTTTGCAAAAGATCCGCTACTTTTTGGTCGGAAGTAGTTGCCTCTCCATGTCTAATGACTCTATGAATCCCAGTTCAGCGATGATAGTGTTCAAACCAGCTTCTGCTGGCTTTAAATTCCTCAAGTTTAGTGCCACTAGAACTCGGAGAGTTCGCCAGTAAAACATGGTGGATTTGCAAAGCCTTAGCGCGTATTATGGCCTCACTAATACTGTCTCCAACCAACTGTTTTTCATTTATCCTCAACAATAAAAATTTTTCTTCCTCTCTATTACTTGTGACCTTTTCTTCGTTAATATATTTACTCCCTTAGCCCTTTAAGATTTCTTTATTCTTTAAAATAGTACAGATGGTCTATTTCGCCATGTTATACTGCATGGCGAGATCGGACACACAAACGCCATTTTCATGTTTAGAAATTATTTCTTTATTCGTTTCCATTGCTATGCATCTAGGGTGTTTGACGCAAATATCACTAACACTTTTAATTTTCTTAGGAGCCATAATAAGGGCTATATGAATAGTAAAACAATGGAAAATAAAGCAAGAACTATGATCAGATCACGAATGAATCACACAGTGCGGGCACCATTGCCGAACTGAGAGCGGTCGAGTGGGACACGTGGTGGCTTGGCCAACATATGTGTGTTCGTGGGTTGGAATTTATTTGTGGATTGGGGTAAATTATTTTTTTTTTTAATTTTGTTCGTGGGTACAGGTGTTCCTGGGTTGGGGTCACCACTGTGTATATATATATATATATATATATATATATATATATATATATATATATATATATATATATATATATATATATATATATATATATATATATATATATATATATATATATATATATATATATATATATTCACGCGTTTCTATAATACGCGAAACTGGACTAACGCCTCCAAAAAATAATAGTAAAAAATACGAAATACGTGAGTAAAGTGCTCACAAAAAATTAAAAAAAGATTTTTCCATTTTAGTAAATAAGCGACCGCCTTGGAGGCACTTTCCTGCCATGCTGCCATGTGCTTCAGTGTCTTTTTACCCAGCATACTGTGTGTATATGTCATATGTTCTAATTGTTTTTGTGGTGAGGTTTGTGTTTACTGTGTTTTTTGCAAATTTTTATATACATATCTATCATGGCCAGTAAATGCCCAGGAAAAGTCTATGGAAGTGCTTTTACTCCCAAAAGAGTGAGAAAGGGAATAAATCTTGAGGTAAATCTTCAAGTGTTGGCCCGTTATTAGCGTGGTGAGAGTACAAGTGCTCACCGCCACTACGCTCGTCCTATGCCTGTTACTCAACGTATATAGAGTGAGTAGAATGTGTTTTACATTCAGGTATTGCATAATGAGATTTGCTTTTTAGTTTTTTATTCTTGCTTTGGTTATTTTTTAATTTTTATTTTAGCGTTGTTTGCGTTTGCAGATAGAGGTTCCTTCTCCCTCATCCTCCTCCTCTTTCCCCACCGCTTTAGTTACGTGCTTACCGCCACCATGCATGTCCCAGTGTATGCCTGTTGCCCACCGCATAATAGAGAGTGTTAATTTGTTTACTGTATTGTAAATCTGTATATCTTTTATACTGTACACTGTTTGTATGTTAATATAAATAACTACAGGTCTTTCTGCTTTGTTATGTACTTATAAAATATATTTTGCTTATCTTATATCTTTGGCATAGTGTGTTTATGTATGGTTGTGGAATGTATCTGTGCCTATTATCATAGTTTCTTATGGAAAATGACTGATAACATTACACGAATTTTACATTACACGTGCCTTCTGAGAACCTATCCTCGCATTGTTCCAAATGGTGAGTATATATATATATATATATATATATATATATATATATATATATATATATATATATATATATATATATATATATATATATATATATATATATATATATATATATATATATATATATATATATATATATATATATATATATATATATATATATATATATATATATATATATATATATATATATATATATATATATATATATATATATATATATATATATATATATATATATATATATATATATATATATATATACAGTGTTCCTTCAATTTTCGCAAATGTTCGGTTCCAGGGCCCGACGCGAGACAGGAAACTCGCAGAATAGGATCAGCCTATATGTACAGAGATATTTTAATTTATTTTTACGTTTACACCATATAAACTGTATAAACCCTCCCTGTACTGTTAAACAACCACCCTTTACTTCATAAATAACAGCATGCAAGTGTAAATATATATGACATACTCATGTACATAGGTATTTTACAATTATTTTTACGTTTACTGTATAAACCCTCCCTGCACTGTTAACAAACCACCCTTTACTTTATAAATAACAGCATGCAACGTAAATTTATATGTACGTGATAGGTAAACTTACCTTATCTGTTATGGTTAACATTTTCCTTTGCCGCTTAGGCTCACTACAAGAAGCCTTAGAAGATGAAGGATGCTTGGGAGGCATTGCAAAAGTTAAAATATGCGAGTAAAAAAATCACAAGCAAAACGTATTAATAAGCACAACGTGAACAGCACACATGTGAGTTAGACTGAACGAGTGAGGCGAGACAGTGGAAGATGGTGGAAGCCTTTGTCCAAAACGTTGATAGCGGTATCGTATTTTACATGTTGCAATACTGTTAGTATTTATGTTTTTTACAATTTTTTACTGTTTTATTATTCTTAGGCTAAGATATACGTTTTTTTTATCAATAAAATCATGAAACTTTTGGAAATTTTAATATATATGCTAGCTCACGTAGGTGCGACCCCAATACATTGTACGCTATTGGACACTTTCTCACGTAGTTGCGAGCCTTTGTCCGAAACGGTGATAGCGGTATCGTATTTTACATGTTGCAATAATATTAGTATTTATGTTTTTTACTATTTTTTACTGTTTTCTTATTCTTAGGCTAAGAAATAAGTTTTTTTATCAATAAAATCATGAAACTACTGGAAATATAAATATATATGCTAGCTCACGTAGATGCGACCCCAATACATTGTACGCTGTCAGACACTATTTCAAATGATGCAGTACTGTGAGTTATACTGTATATCTAAATTTATGTTTTTTACTATTTTTTACGGTTTTATTATTCGTAGGATGGGAAATAAATTTTTTTTTATCAATTAGATAATGAAATATGTTTTTTTCAATAAAAAAATGAAAATACTGAATTTTTTTTTTTTAATATTTACCATTTTTGCATATACCCCCAAAAGAAAAAAAAATTTGCCAAAAAAAATCGTGGTACAGTGAAAACGCGAGCCAAGAAACTTTATCCAACGAAGGATAAGTGTGTATATATATATATATATATATATATATATATATATATATATATATATATATATATATATATATATATATATATATATATATATATATACAGTGATCCCTTGTTTATCGCAAGGGTTAGGTTCTGGGACCCCGTCGCGATAGGTGAATTTCCGCGAAGTAGGAACACCTTTAAAAAAAAAATTTTTTTTTATTTTTTTATTTACACTTCTTCCTCGAGTACAAAGAGGATTACGATTAGAAAAGATCATCATCATTATATATATATATATATATATATATATATATATATATATATATATATATATATATATATATATATATATATATATATATATAGTGTTTATTATCCTACTAGGAATCTACGGTATTACCAAGCCAATTTTCACCAATTTCCCTTCTGAGCCTAAATTTATCAAGCTTAAATCCATTACCCATTACGAGTTATGGTTTGATCATTAATTTTTAAAACTTTATTAATTATCACCCTTGCAATGACCTGTCAGATTTGAAGGGTTTATAAAAGATGTGTAATGAATATCCAGCTCTCTGCTGGGTGTTAATATACCTCTGCCTTTCTCTCATGATGTCTATTCCAAAAATTCTCCTTAGATCTTATTATTATTATTATTACTATTATTATTATTATTATTATTATTATTATTATTATTATTATTATTATTATTATTATTATTATTATTTTTAACAATAATTTTCCTTTGATGATGATTGTGGAGATTATTATTATTATTATTATTATTATTATTATTATTATTATTATTATTATTATTATTATTAATATCATTATTATTACGAATATGTAATTAAACCATTATTTTTACAATAAGTAATGTACTTTTGGTTGAATGAACAAGAGTCTAGTACAGTGGTAACGCGCTGGCTTCGCATTCACGAGGTCGAAAGATCGGTCCCCGTCCAAGACCGAGAGTTTAAGCTGTTTACTGGCAGGAACTGCTGTGGTTGGACATCACAGTGGGGGGTTGGGGCTTGCCCTGGCTGACGAATACCCATTGTATTGAAATGGAAATAAAGGTTAAAAAAATAACTCTCTCTCTCTCTCTCTCTCTCTCTCTCTCTCTCTCTCTCTCTCTCTCTCTCTCTCTCTCTCCTCTCTCTCTCTCTCTCTCTCTCTCTCTCTCTCTCTCTCTCTCTCTCTCTAACATTCTATTCTACCCAACCCCCCACAGTCTCTTTGTCCCAGCCAACTAGGGAAGGGCCCTATGCACAGTTATTAAAGTAAATAAACCAAGAGATGTACAAACAATGATGAGCCCTTAATAATAATAATCATAATAATAATAATAATAATAATAATAATAATAATAATAATAATAATAATAATCATGATGACGATAATAATCTCCACAATCATCATCAAAGGAAAATTATTGTTGCCAATAATAATAATAATAATAATAATAATAATAATAATAATAATAATAATAATATTAATAATAATGATAATAATAAGATCTAAGGAGAATTATTGGAATAGACATCATGAAAGTAATGCAGAGGTATATTAAAACCCAGCAAAGAGCTGGAGATTCATTACACATCTTTTATAATCCCTTCACATCTGACAGGTCATTACACTCTCCATCTCTGTTTCTCTTTACAGCCTGATAAAGGCTGTTTTATTTTATAATTTTTTTTCCCATCCTGGTGTCACAATAATGTTAAAAAAAAAAAAATAATAATCGTGATACTGTGAATTCGCGAGAGGTGAATCGCGATAGGGCGAGGGATTACCGTATATATATATACACCTAGTTCTCAGAATAACACCTAGATAGGTTCTCAGAAGTGTGGGGTAAATGGAAAATCGCGTGAAAAAACAAGTTATTTTATATAGGAAACAATGATAAAGGGCATAGATACGTTCCAAACCTTACATAGACACACCATACCAAAGATATAAGATAAGTAAGAAATATATTTTATTACTACATAGCAAAGCAGAAAGCCCTGTATCTATTTTTAAGTGTATACAAAAGATATTCATATTTACTTTACAGCTAGCAATTAACATACATTAGAATAGCCTCACCGTATTCCCTGCGTGTCGTAAAAGGCGACTAAAAGTGGACGGGGCGGGGGGACTAGGAATCCCCCCCTTGTACCAACCTCCTATGAGACGTCAAAGGAGAAGGGGAGTAGAGGGGAGAATAACTTCTCCCCAAACTGTTTTCCTTTTTTGATGTCGGCTACCCCCCAATTAAAGGGGGAAACAGCCAAGGTATATGTATGTATGTATGTACTATACTTTACTCTATTATGCAGTGGGCAA
>JAXCGZ010003062.1:0-7500 GCA_037179515.1 Halocaridina rubra | reverse complement strand
CCCTTGCGTTTTCTGAAACACTGATACCGCTATCGTATTTTACATGGTGCAATACTGTTTACTATTTTTTACTGTTTTATTATTCTTAGGCTAAGAAATACGTTTTCTTATCAATAAAATCATGAAACTACTAGAAATATAGATATATTTGCTAGCTCATGTAGCTATTGGACACTATTTCCCATGATGCCATACTGTGAGTTAGACTGTACGTACGTACGTATATCTAAACTTATGTATATGCTAGCTCACGTAGCTATCGGACACTATATCGCATGATGCAATACTGTGAGTTATACTGGACGTACGTATATCTAAATTTGTTTTTTACTATTTTTTACTGTTTTATTATTCTTAGGCTAGGAAATACTTGTTTTATCAATAAAATAATGAAAATTTTATTATTCACTAGGTCACGTAGGTGAGAGGCTTTGCGTTTTCCGAAACACTGATACTGGTATCGTATTTCATGTGGTGCAATACTGTTTACTATATTTTACTGTTTTATTATTCTTAGGCTAAGAAATACGTTTTATTTATCAATAAAATCATGAAACTACTGGAAATTAAATATATATGCTAGCTCACGTAGCTGCGACCCCAATACATTGTACGCTATCGAACACTGTTTTGCATGATGCAATGCTGTGAGTTATACTGTACGTAGGTATATCATTCAGTTATTAGTACAATGTATATTAATATAAAATTCATTTACTTATTTGATGATTGTACAAAATCTATTGTATTTATTCATTGTAATTTGGACCAAATATTCCTTTTGTAAAGATTATACTATTCAAAAGAGGTGGTCAATAAACGTATCTATCTATCTAAATTTATGTTTTTTACTATTTTTTACTGTTTTATTATTCTTAGGCTGGGAAATAAATTTTTTTTATCAATTAGATAATGAAATTAAAAAAAAAAAAAAATGAAAATACTGATAATTTTTTTTTCTTTAATATTTTAATAGTTTTGCATATAACCATAAAATAAAATAATAATTTATCCAAAAAAAAACCGCAATACAGTGAGAACGCGAACCAAGAAACGTGACTAACCGGGGGAACACTGTGTTTATGTTTCTTACTATTTTTTACTGTTTTATTATTCTTAGGCTAAGAAATACGTTTTTTTATCAATAAAATCATGAAGCTGCTGGAAGTATAAATATATATGCTAGCTCACGTAGGTGCGACCCCAATACATTGTACGCTATCGGACACTATTTCACATGATGCAATACTGTGAGTTATACTGTATATCTAAATATATGTTTTTTACAATTTTTTACTGTTTTATTATTTGTAGGCTGGGAAATATATTTTTTTTATCAGTTAGATAATGAAATGTGTTTTTTTCAATAAAAAAATGAAACTACTGAAAATTTTTATTATTTTAATATTTTAATATTTTTGCATATCCCCCCAAAAAAAAATTGCCAAAAAAAATCGCGTTACTGTGAAATCGCGAGCCAAGAAACGCGATACAGCGAAGGATCACTGTATATATATATATATATATATATATATATATATATATATATATATATATATATATATATATATATATATATATATATATATATATATATATATATGCTTGCATACATACATACATATGCAGGAGGTCCCCATATAAAGTTGTTTCCTTTAAAGTCATTCTGCCGTTACATCAGAGGCCAGTAAGTAATAAATAATTAATTAATAAAGTTTTTGACCTGCTTTGCTGGTGCGGTACATTCAAACCTCGTACACTGAATAGTTTGTAGGCCTTGCTGAAGAATATTCACATGGCGTTGTTGTATACGTATATACTGTATCACGATAAATTTTTTATTTATTTATTTTGTTATTTGAAGGAATTTGTCTTAATTTATTTACAAAATTACCAAATACATAGCTGTAAATATGATCTTTATTCAAAAGACTTTATTTAGGTTTGCAGAAGAATAGTCACACCGCATTGTTGTACTGCATTCGTATATACTGTATCAAGTTAAAGGTTTTATATATTTATTTGTTTGTGTGTTTGGTTATTTGAAGGAATTAGACTTAATTTGTTTCCAAAATTTCCAAATACATATCCGTAAATGCGATCATTCTTGTGTAAAAAATTGCTTTGAGGTTGGCAGAAGAATAGTCACACAGCATTGTTGTATACTTATATACTGTATCAAGTTAGTGATTTTATTTATTTATCTATTTATGAATTTAGTTATTTGAAGGAATTAGATTTAAGTTATCTACTAATTTACCAAATACATAGCCATAAATGCAATCTTTATTCAAAAAAGTTTGTTGAGGTTTGCAGAAGAATAGTTACACAGCATTTTTGTACTGCATATGTATATACTATATCAAGTTAATGGATTTATTTACCTATTTGTTTATTTATTTACCTGTTTGTTTATTTATTTGGTTATTTGAAGGAATTAGACTTAATTTATTTACCAAATTACCAAATACATTGCCGTTAATACTATATTTATGCAAAAACGTTCGTTGAAGTTGGCAGAAGAATTGTCACAAGGCATCGATGTATACGCATATACTATGTCAAGTTAATGGTTTTCTTTATATATTTTTTGTTATTTGTAGGATTTAGACTTGATTTATTTACAAAATTACCAAATACATAGCAGTATATACAATCTTTATGCAAAAAGGTTTGTTGAGGTTGGCTGCAAAAAAGTTTGTTGAGGTTGGCTGAAGAATAGTCACATGACATTGTTGTATACGTACATATCAAGTTAATGGTTTTATTTATTCATGTATTTATGTACAGTATTTATTTGACTGAAGGAATTAGATGTAATTTATTTACAAAATTACCAAATACAAATTTTGGAGGAAGAGAGACACCAAAAGAATAACACTATAGGAACAATAAGAATGCATTTTTAAGAAAAGCGCTGTTATAAAGGCTGTGCTTCTCACTCTCTTGTCCTCCATATTGTTTATCATGTTTATTTCCTGCAGATACATACAGTACTTTCAACATCAACATGTTGTAATTATATAGTTTGGATGACCGGTATCAAAGGTGCATTCCAGAGAGCCCTCCTGTTGATTCAGGAGAGAGCAAATATATTGTTTAATATTATGAATATGGGAAAGGGGGGAAGAAGAAGCGTCACTCACTTGTTCTTGTGCTCATTCGCTGGCGTTAAGCTTTTCGATCCTGAGTTCGATATGAGGCAGGAAGTTATCCAGTTATCCAGATGCAAGCCAACCACAGTAGTAAAGAAAGCAATACTGCATAGTGTAATTTTACTATTTTTATGTCCTATGTTAAGAACTTAGATTACATTTTTTTGTTTTAGAGTATTTATTTTTAACTTAGGATCGAATTTGTACGATTTCCCTCTGATTATAAATCCGGTTTAAGTCAGCTTTCAGGAAGGGAACCCTGATGTTAAACGGGGATCCCCTGTTTTTATATATATATATATATATATATATATATATATATATATATATATATATATATATATATATATATATATATATATATATATATATATATATATATATATATATATATATATATATATATATATATATATATATATATATATATATATATACACAGTGATCCTTCGCTGGATCGCGTTTTCACTGTACCATGGTTTTTTTTTTTGGCAAATTATTATTTTATTTTTTGGGTGTATGCAAAAATATTAAAATATTGAAAAAATAAAAATTTTCAGTATTTTAATTTTTTTATTGAAAAAAACAAATTTAATAATTTAAATGATAAAAGAAATTTATTTTCCAGCCTATGAATAATAAAACAGTAAAAGATAGTAAAAAACAAATTTAGATATATAACTCACAGTATAGGGTATTGCATCATGTCAAATAGTGTCCGATAGCGTACAATGTATTGGGGTCGCACCTAAGTGAGCTAGCATATAGTGTATATTAAAATTTCCAGTAGTTTCATGATTTTATTGATATAAAAAAACGTATTTCTTAGCCTAAGAATAATAAAACAGTAAAAATTAGTAAAAAAAACATAAATACTAACAGTATTGCACCACGTAAAATACGAAACCGGTGTCAGCGTTTCGGAAAGCGCAAAGGCTCTCACCTACGTGACCTAGTGAATATTAAAATTTTCATTATTTTATTGATAAAACAAGTATTTCCTAGCCTAAGAATAATAAAACAGTACAAAATAGTAAAAAACATAAATACAGTACTAACAGTATTGCACCATGTAAAATACGATACCGGTATCACATTTCGGAAAACGCAAAGGCTCTCACCCACGTGACCTAGTGAATATTAAAATTTTCATTATTTCCTAGCCTAAGAATAATAAAACAGTAAAAAATAATAAAACATAAATACTAACAGTATTGCACCATGTAAAATATGATACCGCTACTAGCGTTTCGGAAAACGAAAAGGCTCTCACCTACGGTGCATGCTGTTATTTATAAAGTAAATGGTGTTTTTTTAACAGTGCAGGGAGGGTTTATACAGTACGTAAACATAAAAATAATTGTACATGAGTATGTCACGTCATCATCACCTAATTCACGGTAAGTTTTCCTATCAATTTCATAAGAATTTACGTTGCTTGCTGTTATTTATAAATAAAGGGTGTTTTTTAACAGTGCTGGGAGGGTTTATACAGTACGTAAACGTAAAAATAATTGTAAAATACCTATGTACATGAGTATGTCATGTAATTACCACTTCATTCACCGTAATTTTATCTATCACTTTCATATAAATTTTTGTTGCATGCTGTTATTTATGAAGTAAAGGGTGGTTTGTTAACAGTACAGGGAGGGTTTATACAGTTTAAACGTAAAAGTAAATTGAAATATCTATGTACATATAGGCTGATCCTACTCCGCGATTTTCCTGTCTCGCGCCGGGTCCCGGAACCGAACCATCGCGATAATGGATGAAACACTATATATATATATATATATATATATATATATATATATATATATATATATATATATATATATATATATATTTATATATGGGGTCTTTGTTTAATGTCAAGGTTCCGTTCCTGACAATTGAGTTAAGTTGAATTTCGACATAATTCGGAAAAGACCTAAATTCGAACCTAGGTCCCCCAATCTATGTTAAAAACACCTTTAATATGTATCAATAGTATAATTATACTACAGTACAGTGCATTATTGCTTCCGTTTACTCAGTGGTCAGCTTGCACACTGGAAGGGGTGTTGCAAGGGAGGGAGAGACTGGCATATTGGGAGGTTGAAACTGGAGAGGCTGTGCTGAGGAGACTGGGGCAGGTAAGTCTAGAGAGGCAAAAGAACATAATGGAGGTACTGAGGCAGATGAGTCTATTGAGGTAGAGGGTACAAGATCTGTTGCTGGGGGCTCTACCTTCATGAAGAATTTGTCAAGGCGAGTCTGGAAGTATGCCTTCTTGTCCTCATTCATTTTCTTGTAACACCACAGGGCATCATTGACTCCTCTCTCGACCTTCTTGTCTGTCAGCATTGGGGTCCTGAGCCTCAGGCTTTGGCAACAATTCTTCTGCCAAGGCAAACGTTTCTTCCAATTCCTTAGTTTTGAATCCCTTGGGCTCTGGACTTGGAAGTTTTTCCTCCTCTTCAATCATTTGCTTTTCCAGTTAAATGAGGTCCTCAGTAGATAATTCCTCGCCATGAGATTCCAGGAGCTCTTTTACATCATCATCCTAGCTCCACCTTGAGTTCCTTAATCATGACAACAACGTTCTTGGTTGCCGCCTCAACTGTCTCCTCAAAACCTCGGAAGTCATTCACAATATAGGGGCTTGCTTCTTTCCATACCCCATTCTAGTTAGTTTGCATCTTTCCTCCCAAGCATCAACAATATTCTTCACATCATGGAGAATATTGTACGACTTCCAGAAGTCCTCGAAAGTTAGGTTCTTGTCCTGCTCAGTTGCCCTGAGAGCCATAGCGATTGTACTACACCCTTTTCTCTTCTCAAGTCTTCGAACAATATTTTAGCTTTTTCTTGCATAAGGCTTATTGGGATACGCCATTGATTTTGTTTTTTAAGTCAAAGCACTAGCAATCTCTACTTCTCAATCATAAGGCGACTGCACTCGCTTACTCATGATCATAGTGGACATCACAGGAGTCAAACTTTGTCTTTAATGATTGTGGCCACGGTCGTACGGGCTAATCCAAGATTGCGGCCAATGTTCGTAGAAGATTCTCCCTTTTCAGCACGGTTTACCACTACAGTTGTAATTTCCATGGTGATGGCTTTTCTTTTCTTAGTGGCACTGACATCAGAATTATCACTAACTCTCTTGGGAGGCATACTAATGTCAGTAACGAGCAAACACAACAAGAGAGCAGACAAAAACACTAGGCACAATATGGCAGGCGGAAATAAACTGAACGGTGGTCCTTCTTCTTTTAATGCCGCAAAACACCATATTCTTACACTACACTCAAACAACTTTTTTGAATAACATCGTATATACGGCTATGTGTTTGTTTTTTAAAATTTCAATATTGTCCTATAATATAACCAAATATATCAGAAAATAAATAAATAAAGCCATTGACTTGATAAAAACGAATACAGCTGTGTTGGTACTAGTGTATTCGTGTGTATTTCGAATAAAGTCGCATATACATCTACACCGAGTTCACTTTTTACACGTGTTTATAATCCACAAAATTGGAATAACGCCCCTAAAAAATAATAGTAAAAAAATACGAAATTCGCGAATAACGCCCTTGCAAACAAATTTGAAAAAAATATTTTAATTTTAGTAAATAATCGACCACCTCGGAGGCACTTTTCCGCCATCCTCCTCCTCTTCTACCACTTAATGCGATCGGATATTATTAAGATAATGGAAAAAGAGCCTTAAGACACAAACATCAAACAAACTTTTGATATAATATCGTCAGGGAAATTGCGTGCAAGGTTGTATCAGCTGATACTGAAGCAGCAAAAGCTTTGCAGATAGAGGTTTGTTCTCCTGCATCCTCCTCCTCTTTTACCGCTTAATGCGATCGAATATTATGAAGATATAATATTATCAAGGAAGTAGCGTGCGAGGGTGTATCAGCTGATACGGAAGCGGCAAAATGTTTGCAGATAGAGGTTCGTTCCCCTGCATTCTCCTCCTCTTCTACTGCTTAATGTGATCGAATATCATGAAGAAAATGGAAAAAAAGCATTAAGGACAAAGAACAAACGAACTTTCGATATAATATCGTCAGGGAAATAGCATGTAGAGAATATATATATTTCATTTAAGTTTCCCATGTACAGTACGATATACATTTTCTCTGTAACGAATTGTAGTTTTCTTTTTGTCTCAGCTGATTGTGTTTACGTTAAGATTTCGTGCAGCATGGTCGATATGTAAAGAAGATAGAATAATGTTTAGAACCAAGGAATATTAATAATACTATAATCGTGAAAATTAGATAAACCCTAAATAGGGTGAGTAAATAAATATTTTATGAGCAAGATATTGTGC
>JAXCGZ010003061.1:15000-24747 GCA_037179515.1 Halocaridina rubra | reverse complement strand
TATATATACAAATCATTTTTTTACCCCGACCGGGACTCGAACCTAGGAGTTATGATTACTAGGTCAAGGCCCTACCACTAGACCACAGAATGTTAAAAGGAATCCAACCTTATAGCTTATATCTGCTATACTTAGGAATGAACGCATTCTAACTGAAAGCCACTATGTTCATATTACAGATTCCCCAACCTCACTCGTGGCGTCATTTTAGCATTTAATTGAATTCCCAATCTCTTTCAGGCCATGAAATAACCAGATAAGCACATTACATATGTGAAAACATGAATCATTCTTTTACCCCGACCGGGACTCGAACCTAGGACTTATGATTACTAAGTCAAGGCGCTACCACTACACCACAGGTTAAAATTAATCCAACCTTATAGCTTATATCTGCTATACTTAGGAATGAATGCATTCTAAATGAAGCCAAGAGTGAGGTTGGGGAATCTGTAATATGAAAATAGTGGCATTCAGTTGGAATACGTTCATCTTATTTTATTTTTATCTTGATTGAAGTAGGGAGCTCAGAACCACAAAGAATTTCATTTTATATACTTAGTGTACTGCAATTTGACAATAAAGTAATCTAACTATCTATCTATCTATCTATCTATCTATCTACCATAGAATTTTTTTTCGCATGTGACTCTATGTCTACAGCTTTTGAATAAATAAACTCTTAATTAATGTTTTAAAGTAGGGGTAATATAAATGATATGTACAAAGAGAACTTTGCAAAGCACAGCAAAGCGTCATATATTTACAACTAAAAGATTTTGTTTACACAAAAACAAGCTATATATATATATATATATATATATATATATATATATATATATATATATATATATATATATATATATATATATATATATATATATATATATATATATATATATATATATATATATATATATATATATATATATATATATATATATATAGATATATGTATATGTATATGTATATGTATATGTATATGTATATGTATATGTATATGTATATGTATATGTATATGTGTATATATATATATATATATATATATATATATATATATATATATATATATATATATATATATATATATATATATATATATATATATATATATATATATATATATATATATATATATATATATATATATATATATATATATATATATATATATATATATATATATATATATATATATATATATATATATAGCTTGTTTTTGAGTAAACAAAATCTTTTAGTTGTAAATATATGACGCTTTGCTGTGCTTTGCAAAGTTCTCTTTGTACATATCATCTATATTACCCCTACTTTAAAACATTAATTAAGAGTTTATTTCTTCAAAAGCTGTAGACATAGAGTCACATGCGAAAAAAAGTTTTATGGTAGATAGATAGATAGATAGATAGATAGATAGATAGATAGATAGATAGTTAGATTACTTTATTGTCAAATTGCAGTACACTAAGTATATAAAATGATATTCTTTGTGGTACTGAGCTCCCTACTTCAATCAAGATAAAAATAAAATAAGATGGTGTAAAAAATGGCCCGCACAAACTTATAGGCTACAAACATGTACATTCACATACACATTTACATATACCTGTCTACATACCTACCCAATTACACACACACCAATACACACATACAAACATGCACAACCATACACACACACACACACATTATACATACGCCCATAACACTACACTAAGATATACAAACATATCCATCACATTATAAACCGATCCATCACAGTGATGTAATGATTTATCTCATGTGTACCACTTTTAAATTGCTAAAAAGTAAAATGCTCTTTGGAATGAAGGATTTTGATATCTATCTGTATGCTGTTCAGGCAATGCTAGCCTTCTTCAAGACCTTAAAAAAGTGTAACAGTTGTGCAGTGGATGGGTTCGATCTTGTATGATCTTTTCTACTTGTTTTATTACTCCTTCCTGATACAGAGTGTCTAGTGGCTCAGTAACTGCCCCTAATTTCCGGCTCTTTTTAACAATTATCAAAAGCTTTTTTTTTTTCTTTACAGGTCACTTTTCCATACCAGGTGGTTAATGAAAAAATGATTACAGATTCAATAATGGATTTATAGAACAAGCTAATTATCTTCCTACTTATGTGTACATTATTTAGCATACACATAAAATGAAGCTGTTGGTTACATTTTTTTAACATCAAGTCTGTATTTTCCTTTCCTTTTACTATATTATCTATCACATATCCAAGGTACTTATAATTACTAACTCTCTCAACACTTTCCTGATTTATTACAATTTGGTCAGGTATTTTTTTTTTGTTCTGAAATCAATTAACCTTTTTTGGGGGGGCTTCTTTACATTTAGTTTCAAAAATTTAATCTTACACCAATCAACAGAATAATTAACCTGTGTAGTATAGTCCTCACAATCATCATTCAAAATATTCCCTGTAATAACTGTATCATCAGCATTCTTAATTAAGGAACAGTTTCTGAAGAAGCTTCTACAGTCGTCTGTTTATAGGGTGAACAATACTGGAGATATGATGCAACCTTTGGGTGCACCTGTGTTGGTGATAATTGTGTTAGACTTAACATCATTTATCTTGGTATACTGTGGCCTCTGGGTTAAGGAACTGAAAACCCACTTCAAGAGGTAACAGTTTACATCCATTTTCATCAATTTATTTATTTTGATGTGGGGTTGGATTGCACTGAATGCAGAACTGAAATAAATGAACAATAATTGTATTTGTGTGTTATGTTTATCTACGTGTTAGTAATATAATTTAGTAGGATTATACTTGCATCCTGATCACTCCTATTTGTATGGTAAGCAAATTGAAAAGGGCTGAAATCATTGAACACTTTAGGAAATCTAATTTTGGTGATTGGTTTAATTTCTGACACTTTCCAGTTATCTGGGACAATTCCTTGGTCTATAGAGGCCTGGAAAAATTGTTGCAACACCAGTGCCAGTTGATCCACACTGTACTTGAGTGCCTTGGCTGGCACTCCGTTTGGACCCGTGGCCTTACCAACACTGACACGATTAACGAAACGTACTACTTGTTCATGTGATATTATTATCCTTTCATCTGTTCTCGATCAAATGGCTGACATCACATCGTTCCATTCCTCATTAAAGGCATGTCTTTCAAACATAGCGAAAAATGAATTTATATAATTTGCATACGTTACACTGTTGTCTGATTCAGGTATATTTAATTTCTTTTTATAACAATAAAGTTTTCAGTCCTTTCCATGTATCATTCACTCGATTTGTACTAAATAAGTCCTCGATCTTTTCTTTGTATTTCTTTTTAGACTCTGTTATTTTCTAATTTATTCGTTTCAGGATAATTTTTCGAAGGGCTCTATTTCCATTTTGCAAAAGTCTACGTTTTTCACTGAGCATCAGTTTCTGTTCTTCCTTTATCCTAGGCTTGTTGTTTGGAAATATCAGTATTTCCTTTGAAGGCACTACCATATTGAAACAGAAATGAAAATAGGAATTAAAGACATCCAAGTATCTGTTAATATTCGCTCCGCTTTCTATTAGAAGTGACCAGTCAGTACATTCAAAGCAGGCTTGCAGTTTCTTGGTATTTCCTTCATCCCAATTTCTGATTTCTACCTGTTTAAAATTCTCTCTTTTCAGCACTTGTTTATAAATTGGTACGCAAAACAGCATGTTATGATCTCTGCTTCCCAAACACGGCCTTTTCAAAACACGATATCTATCTTTAACGTTGCAGTACATCTTATCAAGGGTAGCATTGTCCCTAGCAGGACAATTTACAGCATGATCATATGTTGGGTCCTTTTCAAAATTACAATGATTAAAATCCCCCAGTATTATCCTAGCACACTCCGAACATTCATTTCCATATTATTTGACCATTCCTCAAAAGCCCTCTTTTTCTCTTCCACCTTCATTTTCACCCTTTCATTCCACCACTCGCTGCCCCTCCTCATGCCACCTCCAACAAACCTCTTTCCACACACATCACTTGCATGTCCCACAAAACATTCTTTTATCAACCCCCATTCCTCCACTAACTCCCCAACTTCTCTTTCTTTCACCCTGTCATATGCCACTCTCAACCTGTCCTGATATTCTTGTCTCTTCTCTGGCTTTTTCAACTCTTCCACCTTCACTATTTCCCTTCTACATCCCCCCTCACTATTTCCCCACTCTTTTGCTACTACCACTTTTGCTTCAACCAAAAAATGATCAGACATCACAGCGGCCATACCCCTGAATGCATGTACATCTTTCATTCTACCAACCATGCTCTTTGGTACCAACACATAATCCATCAATGCTCTTTCTTTCACTCTTCCATTTGCCACTCTCATCCATGTATACTTATTTATTAACTTCTTCTTAAATAAACTATTACCTATCACCAACTCTTGCTCCACACACATATCTAACAGTCTCTCGCCACTCTCATTCCCACCTGGTACCCCATACTTTCCTACAACACCTTCTATCTCTCCTTCACCCACTCTGGCATTCAAGTCACCCAACACAACTACAGAGTTCCTTCTACTCAGACCATCCACACATCTAGTTAACTCATTCCAGAAATCATCCCGCTCTTTCTTACTTCTCTCACATCCTGGCCCATACGCACTAACAAAAGCCCAACATTACCTTCCTATCCTAGCCCTCACCCACATCAGCCTAGATGACACTTCTTTCCATTCCACTACCTGATTTACCATCCATTCACTCAGCAATAATGCCACACCTTCTCTCGCTCTCTCCCTTTCAACCCCAGACACCCTACCCGTCACATCACCAAATGCCACTTCTTTTCCTTTCATCATCGTCTCATACAATATATATATATATATATATATATATATATATATATATATATATATATATATATATATATATATATATATATATATATATATATATATATATATATATATATATATATATATATATATATATATATATATATATATATATATATATATATATATATATATATATATTTATATATATATATATATATTAAAAACTCTTATGCACAATTTCATCATGCTCGTGTCTTAGCAACATTAGTATATAGGCATCTTAATTAATAAATTGAAAAATTCTTTCATCAATATTTAGGAATATTTACTTGTTTGGATACGGACAATGGACCAATTTCAGATTTTGATACGACCGAAGAAATATGTTTTGCCATATACGCAGAGTGACACAGTATATATGATTTCTGCCAAATATTTGTATTAGTGCTGTAAAACAGGTGATAAAAATAATTCCTTGGAACACTGTCCGCCATGTTGCTGTGATGTCAGGCATTAGAAGGTCGCCCAAGCCACACACCATATGATTAGCATTACGTCAGATAAACTTGTGTTATGGCTTCTTCAGACCCTAAAATCCATGTTCAGGTAATTTTTTCGCAATACCGTAATGTTCTGACTAGCGTGGATGTATTGCAGGTGAACAAATGCTAATAAATGACGGTATAGTAGTTTGACAAGAGTCACTGTTATGGTGACAAACACTTATGGTGACTACTGCAGGACTGTACTCTGCAGGACACATGCTAGATGAACCGTGGATGGTACCATTGGCATAGGTAGGCCTATACATTGGGTCCTATAGCCCTGGATAATTTATGAATATTCTCGAATCTCTTGGAGTAGTTCTAGAGCTTGTCTCCTCCTTTTGTGGATCTCTTTGTTTTGATTTTCTGTTTTCCTCTTCCCTTGGTACTTAAACTTGTGTGGCACTACTTGAGGATTCATTCTGGCTGGGCTTCCCATCATAGTGTAGTAGTAATAGTTATCCATATACTCCTTCAGCTGCAGTAGAGAGATAACTGATTACAAATCTACCTTCAGCAAAATAATATCCTATTAACCAGTAAAACGATAAGCAAATTGATAAATAAATATCAGTGGTGTATGGTGGATACTTTTATTAGGTGTGCTGAACCTTGTTGAGATCTTCATCATATGTATTATTTGAAGTTAAAATGTATAACTAGTATGGAAGCAAAGTTAATTCATATTTAGTCATGAAGCAAAAATACACATATACTCGCAATATTTGTAATTATAAATCTGATACAAAAATTACATTAAAAAAATAAAGTATCAAAAGGATGCTGGTCACACTTTATCTTTTTAAGAACATAACATAAGATATGAGGAAACAGAAAGAGACCAATTGACGTCCTACACGAGGCAGTTTCTTTTCTCCCTCCCTTGGAATAATCTAATATATGCATTATATAGGCTGCATACTACATCCTTATTTTTAAAACTAACATTTTTATTTATAAATCATAGGGTTCTATTTGCCCTCTTCATCGCTTCTATTCACTGTCATAGTATCCCAGTATATTCTCCTAAAATCAAAGTCCCCCATAAGGCACTCATTATCATACCTGGATGTCCTTGCAAGCTCCTGTGTCAAGGGTACAATAGCTTCATCTAAATCTGGAGGCCTATACATAATCCCTACAGCAATTTTTTTCACTCCAATAATAATGTCAATCCATAATGATTCCGTATGCCTATCTGTTTTTATTGTGGCATTAACATAATTATTTCATGTGCTACACCTCCCCTCTCCTACCTTTCCTGTCCTTGTGAAAAAGAGTGTACCCATCCAGCTTCAGGTTAGAAATGCTTGCCTGCTATATCTAACCAAGTTTCAGTAATACCTGTAATATTTAACTCTTCTATGTATGCAATACCCCTGAGTGTGTCTATGTTATGCATAACACTTCTGTTTGTATAAAAAGACACTATATGAACCTCCCTCTTGCTACCACGTGTTTTGTCAATAGACTGCATACTGTATCCACTTTCTTTGTGTGCCACACACCTAGCACACCTACATCATTGATACTTATATGCGAAAATGTACATATTAGTTCAGTAATACTCACATTGAAATGATCTTCATAGCAAAATAAGGCTGTACTTCAGCCCATCAGGAATTCCCGCTGAGCGGCCAGCCACCATCTCTTCTTTATCTTAGGGCCACTGGGCAATGTGACAAATATTTTGCCTGTAGTTGACTTACCAGTATTTGTACACATTTAACACCAATGAATTTTTTCCCCATTCCTTAGGCATGGTTGAGTTAGTATACAGATTTCCTTCCCAGCGTTTCGGAGTCACGTAACTTTTCTTCAACTTTAAACATTATATTACTATATTTCTTGTTGACTTTCTTTTAATTGTTATTATTGGGATGACTTTTTAAAGCTTAGGAATCCATTGGCACATCATTTGCACCAATATTTTCTTCAGGCAACTTGTCCATTTCTCTCCATTCGAATTGGGGCGGACACTAAAGAGTTGGAGCTGGCCATATAAGGCTGGATTACCTTCCTGACACTTTCCCATTGGGTCAAACACGCTTTTCAGTCTCTTCATTTCCCGACTCGGGTGCAATGCCGATAAGCTACCTTGGTCCGTGAAGAGAGTGTATAATGCTGTATAATTAAGGAGGAGCTTGGGGGCAGAGTTCTTTGATAGGAAATGAGGCTTTGACTGTAATAATATTAGGCTAGGTAAGACTTAGATAGGTTATTAAATAGTGTGCAAGTTACAGTTGCCAGAGGTGCCAATATGTGCTATAGTAAATGATAGATAGCGTAACTATTCTCCAGTACACATCTTACTGGTATCACCTGTGTGCATAAATAGGCATATTAGACAAATACCTAAATATGCAAGTACATTTTATACCAAGTAAACCTGAATTGTTGAAAAAAACTAATAATTCTCTTTAGCACTCTCTGTAGTAACTCGTTCATATCATACATTATTTATAAAGCTAAATCCTTCCTAGTGGATATTGTATTGATATACAATTTCGTATCAGAATATCACATGAAATATGAAGAGAACAAATACTGGCGAAACAATCAGAGTTTCTTCACGTTTGAGGTTTCATGAATTTTACAGGTCATTCCGTTTACATCTCGATAGTGCAAAAGCAGTTACGCAAAGTGTTGAAGGTTTCAGAAATATAATCGTTTGACAGTGAAAGTCAAGCTTTTTAATAGATTATGATGGAAAATTTTAGAGCATACCAACTTTAATATTCATGCATTTATACACACACACGCACACATCGCGGTGGTCAATATAAAATTTAGGCATTAGCTTTGTGGCACTATGTAATACCTTTGAAATAGTCACGAGTTTTTTTTACTTTCTATGCTGTTACTTGAAATTGGTTTGTGACCGACTTATCTCAAATACAAGATGATGTAATATTAAGAGGTCTTTTGCTTTGTTTATAATTTTGGCGTTATGAATGAAAAAAAATAAGTATCGAGACTAATCATAAGTAATATATACATTCATTTTGTTTCATAACTCAGTCTGGGAGCAAAATACCAAATTAAATATAAAAAAAAATCCTTAAGAAACAACGAATTTTCCATTCTTCGTGAGAAGTTTAATCAATTTCATTTTTTAATTATTCGATCTTTTGATGTGAACTCATAATAATGTGTGGAAAAGATATAAAGGAATTAGCTAATCTTTCATATGATTTCTACCCGTTCCACACACTCACTTATACTTCTCTGTATTGCTCCTTTTCACTTTACAGGAGAAGGGGGGGGGGGCAACGGTAATACAGTGGTTAGAGCTCCTGATTTGGAAACTGACAAATCCACAATCAAACCTCAGCAGGGCGTTAGGAGAGCCATTTGCCTTAATTCCCCAAATTAGGGATTCATGGTAACACACGCAAAACGGCAATCGAGCTCTATTTTAATATATTTCTGTTCCTAATTTAATTATTTTGATTATTTGTCTTTGAGGTTTATACGAGAATAGACTTGCTTTATCGTTATTTTAAAGTAGACCTTTCAAAATTTAATGTTAGATAACTTTGGCTGAAGTGAAATCAAATTCCAAAATAATTAAAGCTGAATAGAGGACAAATTCCATAATAGATAATGGATATGACCTGAGGAAAAGTATTATCCGTGTTTGGTGGTGATTCTTGCTGTTTTTAATCTCCAGCAGATATAGGCAATATAGATTCCTAATATGTTGATAGAATTAAGAGGGTAAATATGCCAAGTACTTAACATGACCATCTTTGACATACATTGAATGTGATATTGTTTACGACATGTCAAAAGATTATGTGCAAAGATTATGATTATTCTCTTTCCTACTACGTTTATATTCATTTTTAGTAAATGAGAGGATTCTGTTTATATTTCCTCTGGTGATGTGCATTTTTTTATGTTCCTCTTCAATATAATTTTATTTACTTTTATAATATAGGCCATTAATCCTATTCTTTCAAATTCCAGATGATCTCTTTTTGTAGTTAAATGCTGTCAAATATTATTATTATTATTATTATTATTATTATTATTATTATTGTTGTTGTTGTTTTTATTATTATTATTATTATTATTTTTATTGTTGTTGTTGTTATTATTATTATTATTATTATTATTATTATTATTATTATTATTATTATTATTATTATTATTATTATTATTATTATTATTGTTGTAATCACCTTGGCTCTAGCGGTAGCGCCCGCAACTCTGAGGCGTCAGGTCGAGGGCTCGCACCCCGTCACGGTCTGAGGTTAGCAAGGGCATGAACTCAGGGTAACAATTATATCTGCCAAAACAAGTCCTTCACAAGAAGGCAACCGCCCTAGCCCTTGGTATAAAAGGGAGTCCGTGACGTAAACTCGGAACATTATTATTATCATT
>JAXCGZ010003061.1:2500-12500 GCA_037179515.1 Halocaridina rubra | reverse complement strand
TGTCTTACCGCAGTGAGCTCTTACAACGACTACAACCTAAAAAGCCATGGAAACACATTACCCTATTTTGGCTTGAATTTGCCCTGATTCAACAGATGTATTTAAATATTTACATTAAGTTTTCATACTGAAAGCATATTACGAATGAAGATATATTGCAATAATAGCTTTTAAGGTCTCCATGGTACTCTGTGTGTGTATGTGTAAAATAAACACGCACACACACACACACACACACACACACCCACTGTTCCACATGGGAGACTTATTAGGAAGCTGCAAGCAATGGCTAGAATAGGTGGAAATGTCTTGGAAAGGATAAAAACTTACTTAGAAGGAAGGGAACAGAGGGTTAGAGTAAGACACTCAGTGTCTGAATGGAGAAGAGTTAGTAGTGGAGTTCCACAGGGTTCAGTTTTAGGGCCACTTTTGTTCATTGTACATGTAAATGACCTACCAGAGGCTATAAATTCTTTCATGAATATGTTTGCAGATGATGCAAAGATTGTGAAGAAAGTAAGAAACGAGAACAATGGTAGAGAACTTCAGGAAGATCTAAATAGTCGGCATGAGTGGTCAGAAAAGTGGCTAATGAAATTCAATGCTTCAAAATGTAAGGTAATGAGAATGAGTACAAGTGCAAGAAGGCCCAAGCTTGACTACTCAGTGGCTGGAGTACAACTTCAAGAGACAGAAAATGAGAGAGATCTAGGAGTAAACATACTGGCAGATTTGTCTCCGGAAATACATATAAATGGCATAGTAAGGGCAGTATATGCATTCTTATCAAATGTAAGGGTAGCCTTCAGGCACATGGACAAGGAAATGTTCAGAAATATTTATGTAACCTATGTGAGGCCAAAACTCGAATATGCAGCCCCCTTTTCGAATCCGCACTTGAAAAAGCACATAGCTAAGCTTGAAAAAGTTCAAAGACATGCCACGAAACTGGTGCCAGAAATACGCAATCTCAGTTAAGATGAGAGGCTGAGGGAATTAGACTTACCATCACTCGAAGTTAGAAGATTGAGGGGGGATATGGTGACAGTCTTCAAATTTCTTCATGGTTATGATAGAGTGCATAGGGATCTATTTTTTGATATGGCAGGCTCTAAATCTAAAGATCATAGTTTGAAGCTTCGTAAGAAAACTTCTTTGCAGGATGTAAGGAAATACTTTTTCAGTGTAAGAGTAGTTGATAATTGGAATAGGCTAAGCTAGGAGATAGTTAATGCTATCTCAATCCATAGTTTTAAGTACAGGTATGAAAAGTATCACTAAGTATAAAATGGAACCGATGAGGAGACGGGAAGATACGAGCTTTGAGCTCTTTCCCGTGAACACAATTAGGTAATCACACACACACACACACACACACACACACACACACACACACACACACACACGCATATATATATATATATATATATATATATATATATATATATATATATATATATATATATATATATATATATATATATATATATATATATATATATATATATATGAATAATTTTTTACCCCGACCGGGACTCGAACCTAGGGTTATAATTACTAACTCAAGGCGCTACCAACTACACACTACAGAAGGTTAAAACGAATCCAACCTTATAGCTTATATCTGCTATACTTAGGAATGATCGCATTCTATGTGAATGCCACAATGTTCATATTACAGATTCCCCAACCTCACTCGTGGCTTCCTTTTCGCATTTAATTCAACTCCCAATCTCATTCGGGATATACAATAACCAATTAAGCACATTACATATGTGTAAACATAAATAATTTTTACCCCAACCGGGACTCGAACCTAGGACTTGTTGTTACAAAGTCAAGGCGCTACCAACTACACACCATAAAAGGTTAAAAGGAATCCAACCTTATAGCTTTTATCTGCTATACTTAGGAATGAACGCATTCTATCTGAATGCCACAATGTTCATATTACAGATTCCCCAACCTCACTCGTGGCTTCATTTTTGCATTTAATTCAGCTCCCATTCTCATTCAGGATATACAATAAAAAATTAAGCATATTTCATATGTGAAAACATGAATCATTTTTTACCCCGACCAGGACTCGAATGAGTTTGAGAGTTGAATTAAATGCGAAAATGAAGCCACGTGACGTTGGCGAATCTGTAATGTGAACATTGTGGCATTCAGATAGAATGCATTCATTCCCAAGTATAGCAGATATAAGCTACAAGATTGGATTCCTTTTAACCTTCTGTGGTGTGTAGATGGTAGCGCCTTGACATAGTAATTATAAGTCCTAGGTTCGAGTCCCGGTCGGGATAAAAAAAAGATTTATGTTTTTACATATGTAATGTGCTTAATTGGTTATTGTATATCCCGAATGAGATTGACAGTTGAATTAAATTCGAAAATGAAGCCACGTGTGAGGTTGGGGAATCTGTAATATGAACATTGTGGCATTCACATAGAATGCTATCATTCCTAAGTATAGCAGATATAAGCTATAAGGTTGGATTCGTTTTAACCTTCTGTAGTGTGTAGTTGGTAGCGCCTTGAGTTAGTAATTATAACCCTAGGTTCGAGTCCCGGTCGGGGTAAAAAATGATTCATGTTTTCACATATGTAATGTGCTTAATTGGTTATATATATATATATATATATATATATATATATATATATATATATATATATATATATATATATATATATATATATATATATATATATATATATATATATATATATATATATATATATATATATATATATATATATATATATATATATATATATATATATATATATATATATATATATATATATATATATATATATATATATATATATATATATATATATATATATATATATATATATATATATATATATATATATATATATATATATATATATATATATATATATATATATATATATATATATATATATATATATATATATATATATATATATATATATATATATATATATATATATATATATATATATATATATATATATATATATATATATATATATATATATATATATATATATATATATATATATATATATATATATATATATATATATATATATATATATATATATATATATATATATATATATATATATATATATATATATATATATATATATATATATATATATATATATATATATATATATATATATATATATATATATATATATATATATATATATATATATATATATATATATATATATATATATATATATATATATATATATATATATATATATATATATATATATATATATATATATATATATATATATATATATATATATATATATATATATATATATATATATATATATATATATATATATATATATATATATATATATATATATATATATATATATATATATATATATATATATATATATATATATATATATATATATATATATATATATATATATATATATATATATATATATATATATATATATATATATATATATATATATATATATATATATATATATATATATATATATATATATATATATATATATATATATATATATATATATATATATATATATATATATATATATATATATATATATATATATATATATATATATATATATATATATATATATATATATATATATATATATATATATATATATATATTCATATATATATGTGTGTGTGTGTGTGTTGTGTGGTTGTGTGTGTGTGTGTCGTGTTTTTTTTTACACATACAAACACAGAGTACCATGGAGACCTTAAAAGCTGTTATTGTAATATATCTTCATTCGTAATATGCTTTCATTATGAAAACTAAATGTAAATATTTAAATACCTCTTTTGAACCAGGGCAAATTCAAGCCGAAATAGGGTAATGCGTTTCCATGGCTTTTTAGGTTGTAGTCGTTGCAAGAGCTCACTGCGGTAAGCCATGGATTCTTTAAATTTAAGTTTTTCCATTATTTTCTCCTTGTTGCAAGATTATCAGACTCAACTTCGCAGATTTTCCATGAGCCCATAAATTCTTTGGTGCTTGAACATAAATTCTCACTTGTCTTCCTTGAAGCATTAGAGGAGAAGAAATGGTCTTAGAATGGCGAAGGAAACTGATGTGGTAGTGTCAAAAGCAACAGACAGGTTCCCCAATAGTTGCTCTTCTTGCCTATCAAAGTTCTACATCTAATTGTAAAGCTATGCGAAGAGGAAACGTAGAAGAATGAGGAATGAAGGAAGAAAGACTGTTTAACTGATAGCGAAGACTAGACGACTGAAACCTTAGATATTAGTCTGATATAGCCTAGGTCTCCTTCCAAACTCTTACATAATCACAAAAACCGAACAAATGAGTTTACGTATTGTCAGTACTTAATACACTTGTATTGAGCAAATCAGTTTCTCTTATACACATCCTTTCCATTGCGCTCTGTACTGAAAAGGTTTTTAAATCTTACGAGTATATCTGAGTCCATGTCCCGTTTATGCTTTTGCTGTCAAAATAACTCTAGAAAGATCTCGTTATTCATAGCTACTTTGGGTTGACTTCATTGCCAAATAAGTTTACCTTTTCTCTTGAGTCACGAAAATATGTCTATTCCTGGATACCAATGCAATTGCTTAGTAACTGCAGACTGTTGAAAGACTATTGCACTTGTACGTACATGCATAGTTTAAATTCTTCATGAAACTAGTAAATATATCTGCATTAAACTAATTAAATCATCTGGGCCCACGATAGCTCTATGGTAGGGCACGGAAATCGATATGGGATAAGCATAACTAACTCAGGATTGATCCTGCTTTGATAAGTTAGAAATGTCATCCAGCCTTAATCCCCCATATACAGACTGTGTCTACTCCCATTAGAATGGAAACTAATTATGACGCAAATGAGTAAATCTTCTTCAGTCATCTTTCCATTCCTAAAACGGTCTTTTTTCTGGTAGTTTGGGATTCATTGAAAGTCTTAGACGTGGACTTGTCAGAATATGAAAAGTTTGAGCATAAGAGAAAGGGGAGTAATAAATGCATCAAATATGACTACTGAAGGCAAGTGGTGTAAGGCACTATAACTTGCTGGCATTTCCCTGGTGCAACTCAAATAATGCCATGCTATATCCTCGATTGATTTACTGTTGTAAAATACAATGATGCAATGCCAAATTGTGCCTGTAGTTTTGATAGTAAAGGGTATTTCAGTGTAGGGAAGATTGTACTAATGCAGAGTGCATTTGTTTGAAGAAAAAAAAGTATGTCGACATATTTCTGTCGTTCCTTGCAATGAAAGTCATATATAGGAACAAATTCCAGACTGAAGTGCTAAAATTAAATCTAACCCTATGAATTTTATTAGAATAATGAAGGACAGCAATTGCTTATGGTGTGTTCTTAATAATAGCACAAAATGTGAACATGAGTTTTTGTGTTGCATAATCTCTTGGGTCTCATTTATTAACCCTACTGTATCAATAAGACTTCAAGGATTTCGATTGCTTAAGGATTTAAAAATTTTCTTCATTATTTTTATAGTTTTTTTGCCAGGATCCCTAACGCTAAAAACAAGAAGTTTTAAGTGTGCATAGCTTAAAATCCTGTTAACTTTACACAGCTTATTTTACCTTTCACAGTGACTGTTAATGAATTACATGATAGAATTAGAAGTATGAAATGAAATTCAAATATGAAATTCAAAATGCTGTATAGTTTACAAAGCATGGTTCCTTTACCTCTGAATATGTATGCATGCATGAATGTGATTATGCTCGGTATTTGCATCGAGTACCTTGATGGAATATCCAGCTTGGCTATGCATCGAAGGGTCTGAATTGAAGAGGAATTATTTGCGGAATGTGTTTATCAGATATTCTATAGTTTCACGGTGAGTATCAATATTTACTGGATCTACATAAGAGAGAATGCATCTTTCAGCATGCTTAATGCGCTTCTTTTGTTAATATTGAATATCTCTACCTTTATATTTGAGGTTATGTAATTATATAATCTGAGCAAAGCCTTGCGTGATTACTTAATGAAATAATTTTGCGTTTGCATTATTGAATATTATATTGCATTCGCTTATCAAAATTTGCATATTGCGTTTCTGTTCTCAGGTTATTACTTACTCTAGTTTTAATGGAGAAATTGTGTTTATTTCCTCAGATCGATTCACAAACTCTCAAACTTCAGTTACTTTCGCAACTCCTTGTGATGCAAAATGGTGTGGGAGAGTTTTGCTTTGTATAGGAAAGGTTTGGTTTTACTGTCTAGAAATGCAAACAGAGTAATAGCAATGCTTGTTTTGTATTGTGTTCTATATATTTTCACAATATTTTGGTGTATATCATGAGCTCCTGCTATCACGGGCATCGAACAACAAAGGCTAGATTTTGCTAAGGACCAAAGAAACGACTAATAGCCACATTAATTTTACCATGATTCGTTGATATCAATATCTCATCAGCAGTGGTAAATCATTAGGCTAGGTGTGCTAGTAAAAGGAATTCTGGGTTGGAACTATTCTATTTCTTATTATCACACTAAAACAGGGAACGTTAAATAATGATACGGCTGATATAACACATGCGTCAATGAGCTTTCTTACCCTGTGTTTTCGGTATTTTTATTTTGGTTGGCAAATGGTTAGGAGAAAGCTTGCATAAGTGCATTCAAATCCAACTCTCTCTCTCTCTCTCTCTCTCTCTCTCTCTCTCTCTCTCTCTCTCTCTCTCTCTCTCTCTCTCTCTTCTTCTTCTTCTATCTCTCTCTCTGTCCCACACACAACACACACACACACACACACACCTTTACTCTTTACAACTGCATGATTTTGCGAATTCCATGTGGCCCTTCCCGCACACTTACAGAGGGAGTGTACCATTGTGTTTATCTTTATATGAATCACTGATGTTGCAATGCGAATATGCATGCAAAAGAGAATATGAAATGTGTTGCAGAATTACCTTTTGAATGTGTTCAGTCTAAGAGGAAAGGGTGTTCGGATGTTAACATTATTAGAAGTGTTTTATCGAAGGAATCATTGCCTGTTTCTGACTTATTCAGCTGTACACGTATTGGGCAGCAAAATATTGAGTCGAAACATGTCCATAATTTATCTGCATCTCTCTTTTATGTAAATTCCATGTAAAACAACGAAGGGTATGGCTACTGTGGCAGAATTTTCGTGATGTAATATCTGCTCTGATTTATTTACTTCATTAACTTATTTTATATGTATTCTGTTTTCACTTATATTCAAGTACTTGCGTAACTGTGCATGTTACTGTTGATTCAAAGATGCATTCGGGGGTATAGTCAAATGGATTTTTATGATGTAAGGATATCAGGCTCCTTTTTGGAGACAAGATGGGTTTGATTATCATGGTGTTCTAAGGAGAAGTCTTTTGTTGCTCACCACAACAATTTCACCTTTGTCACGAAATTTTATCTTCCACTCAGCTCTATCGGATTCAGTTTTACGTCACGAACTTCTCTCTTCTACGAGGCTTCAGAGCTTTATTGAGATGTTCGACGGGCAACCCTTACTCCTCAGTCGCAGATGCTCCTTGCCTGCCCTGGTGTCACACTCATAAAATATATATGAATAAGTTTACAGCTATTGAAATGTGAAATTTGAAATTGAACACTGGAACTTGATTTTCTATTCATTCGATTTTTGCAGAATTGCATAATGTCATCCATTTCTTCTGCCTCTTTATTAGTTTTCTTATATTCGTTTGTACAAATTGAATTATTGCTAACAAGCAATTGAACACGAGCCTCGATACCTTTTTATATGAGATATTCGTCATTTGGTGAACACAAAATAGAGCATTTACTAATCCAGCCACTGGAGGACCAACCCAGTTCGTATTGAAGCCAGTTTCATGACTTGGTCAATGGAGAGAGTTGGTTTCAGGAAGTAAATCCGGCTACAGAACTTCGAGTTACAGCCAGTACTATTCATCAAAATGCTATTGGTGAATGGTGAAGCCATATGAACATGATAAAAGCTGTTGAAAAGGATGAGGAAGAAGAAAAATTGTATTAACTATGCATTCGTTATTACTAAAGACGATATATACTCTGTAATATTATGCCAGTATTGCAACAGCAAAGCTGTATTAAATCTCTCTCTCTCTCTCTCTCTCTCTCTCTCTCTCTCTCTCTCTCTCTCTCTCTCTCTCTCTCTCTCTCTCTCTCTCTCTCTCTCTCTCTCTCTCTCTCTCTCTCTCTCTCTCTCTCTCTCTCTCTCTCTCTCTCTCCTCTCTCTCTCTCCCTCTCTCCTGAATATCAGAGGCCACCTAAACCCAAAGGGTTTTTATTTTTATTACTAAAATTATGAGTGAAAACATCTGAATTCGTAAGGTCTGAATATTTGTTAGTTCGACTTTATTTCATTCTGTTTCTTGTCTGCAATATCTTTTATATTTATAGGTCCTTCCAAATCGTGATATGGCATCTTCCCTGACATTCAAAGTTTCTTTATTCGAGAACATGATTTTTAATTTCATGAAGCAGCTCTTTTATATCGGTAGAACTCACGAGATGAAGAGCCTAATAAATAAAAAGTTTAATCAAATTAGGTGAAAGGTCATGTCCTCAGAGCAATTATCAAAGTGCCAGGGGATGCCTCACTTCTCGTGTCTGGATAACTGAAATATTCTAGTTTCTTAGAATACGCAGACTACGTTAATCCGTTGCTGTTAAGTGATATGTCTGATTTTAGAGCAAATCCAAACCGAAATTTTATGAAGCTTTAAGTTCAAGCAATGCAAAAAAGTAAAATAAAATGCTGCTGTACATTGTTCTAATGGCATTGTACAAAAGTTATGTGTTCTTAACACTTGCATTACTCTGCATTTGCAAAAGAATATATTTCTTCATCTTTGCATATTAAAATCTTTCTTTATGTCATACATGAAGGTTAGTGACTGGGTCATAAAACTGTACCTTTTATGGAAATTTGTTTATAAAATCATACTGTCAGAATCCATATTGATGCAAAGAGTAACTGTTTTGAGTTTCCTTGAGGTAGACTGAGCATTAATTCTTCACTAGAACATCTTGGGGATAAGTAGTGATGGTCGTGGTAGCCACTGTTAAGCACAAATTTCTATGAGAATAACATTGCCTTTCCGGTGGGTTTTCTCTGAGAAGAAGAAAATAGCGCCTGAGAATATCAAGTACTCTTTTGCCATAACTGGAGCCGTTAAATATTTAGATATTTATAGAGAGTATTTTGGAGTATAAAAACAAAAGACCAAGTAGAGTCATACTCTTTAGTGCTACTTTGATGGCTTAAGACTTCCTTCTTTTGAAGGTGATAAAAGTCACATGAGTTCATTTTGATACCTTTTCAACTGCAAAAATGTAGACAAATGAGACTAAATGTCACTGTAAAATGGAGAACTTATTATCAACAATGTCAATCTTTTCCTCTTTTATATAAATGAAATTTCAATCATATAAAATATGTTGAAATATGACTTTTATTAATAGATGAATTCTTCTTTTATGAATAAAAATAATCCTTCATTCTGTTCTTCAGCTCTCGCATTCTTAGTTCTTAAAACCAATTGTCCCATGTGCCTGCGTCATATTAGAAGGAACTGTAGTTTTACCTGCTAAATTTGTTCGAATAAATTGAGAGTACTGATGGTAAATGATATCAAAAGTATATCCTGAAAATGGCAATCACGACTAGATATACAGTCGCATTAATGCATGCCTGCGAGAACACAGAACAAACATATGATATATATAAACAGAAAAGTAATTCAGGGAGAAGGAACACAAACCTATGCGGAAATGGAACGACTTACAAAATGAAAGACACCCAAACAAAATGAGATATTAACGGAGATCAAGAGGTTATATATACATGGGCACCAAGAGCAGGTCATTTGTTGTTTCATTAGCATTTATTGTTGACAGATGAGATGGAACGCTTTACAGAACCGTTATTACCATTAAATAGCAGAGTGTTGTCGA
>JAXCGZ010003060.1:12500-22500 GCA_037179515.1 Halocaridina rubra | reverse complement strand
GAACATTTCCTTGTCCATGTGCCTGAAGGCTACCCTTACATTTGATAAGAATGCATATGCTGCCCTTACTACGCCATTTATATGTATTTCTGGAGACAAATCTGCCAATATGTTTACTCCTAGATCTCTCTCATTTTCTGTCTCCTGAAGCTGTACTCCAGCCACCGAGTAGTCAAGCTTGGGCCTTCTTGCACTTGTACCCATTCTCATTACCTTACATTTTGAGGTATTGAATTTCATTAGCCACTTTTCTGACCACTCATGCAGATTATTTAGATCCTCCTGAAGTTCTCTACCATTGTTCTCGTTTTTTACTTTCTTCACAATCTTTGCATCATCTGCAAACATATTCATGAATGAATTTACAGACTCTGGTAGGTCATTTACATATACAAGGAACAAAAGTGGCCCTAAAACTGAACCCTGTGGAACTCCACTACTAACTCTTCTCCATTCAGACACTGAGTGTCTTACTCTAACCCTCTGTTCCCTTCCTTCTAAGTAAGTTTTTATCCATTCCAAGACATTTCCACCTATTCTAGCCATTGATTGCAGCTTCCTAATAAGTCTCCCATGTGGAACAGTGTCAAACGCTTTCTGGAAGTCTAGGAATATGCAATCTGCCCAACCCTCTCTTTCCTGTAAGATTTGGCTTACCTCATCATAAAATTCTAATAAGTTTGTTACTGTTGATCTTCCTTCTCTGAAGCCATGTTGCCTCACTGACAAAAAGTTGAAGGATTCCAAGTGAAGAGAGATATGTTTCCTTAGTAGTTTCTCCATAAGTTTGCAAACTATGCTGGTCAAGGAAACTGGTCTATAGTTCAGAGCCGTATCCCTCCTTCCCTTTTTGAAGATAGGTATCACATTTGCTTGTTTCCAGCATCTTGGAATCTCCCCCGACTCCAATGACTCCTTAAATATGATACTTAGTGCCACTGATATTGTGTTTGCGCATTTTTTAAGCACATGAGGGGATATGTCATCAGGACCTGTAGCTTTATGAACATCTAAATCCATCAGCGCCTTGCATACCTCTGTGGCTGTAAGGTTGATGTTCTCTAATACCGGCCCTTGAGCTTCTATCACTGCAATCTGAGGGGGTGGGGTATTTTCTACTGTAAATACTGACTGAAACTCCTTGTTCAATTCTTTGCAGATCTCTTCGTCCGTCTCAGTGATGCTTCCATCCGCTCTCTTTAGCCTTAAAACCTGTTCTTTTACCTTCAGTTTTCCTCTGATAAAGCTGTGGAAAAGCTTGGGATTTTCTTTAGCCTTCCTGGTGATGTCCCTCTCATAATCTTTCTCTGCCTCTCTCCTTTTACTTAGGTAGTCATTTCTTGCTCTTTTGTAGGTTTGCCAGGCATTTATGTTTTTTCTCCTCCTATACCTTTTCCAGCATTTGTCTCTCCACTCCTTAGCTCTTTTACACCCATTATCGAACCATTTCTCTCTGGCATGAATTACACCTACTTTGGTGACAGGTATGCAGCAATCTACTATCTTCCCATATTTCTCACAAAAGATGTCATACATTTCTTGTACAGATTTGTTGTAAAATAAGGTTCTCCAGTCAATAACTGCAAAAAGCTCATTCATTTTGATGTAATCTCCTTTCTGATAGTTCCTCCTCATGTCCTCAGTGCCTCTACTCTCAGGAAGAATGTCTTCAATGATATACTCCATCAACAACACACAGTGGTCACTCTTTCCAATTGGTGGTTCATACTCAATATTTTCAATATCCAACATGTGTGTGTGTGTGTGTGTGTGTGTGTGTGTGTGTGTGTGTGTGTGTGTGTGTGTGTGTGTGTGTGTGTGACGAACTCATATAATTATTATCAGTGTAAGTCTGAGTTTTATGAGTAACGAAAAAAGGGTTGACGTTCTTCGATCTCACGGTGTTTTACCAACAGAAGTTACCTGTCTCCATTCAGTATAACGTTAAATATGTTTTTTCCATTTTTTTTTTATGTATTTTAAACGAATCTGACCTTTGAAGCTCCTAATTATTCTTTTTTAACGTGTTTTTCAAAGCCAAAATCATCAAAACACATCAGATATCACAGACAATATAATTTTTACCCCCAAGGTGAGATGGATGAAACCATAAGTAATATCCCTTTCCCCAGAGGTGGACAAATACTCGATCGCGATATACCAGGCGATCGCGGCCACTTCCACACACACACACACACACACACACACACACACACACACACACACACACACACACACACACACACACACATACACGCAGGCACGCACGCACTCACGAAAGCACACACACACACTCACACACACACACGAGGAGGTAGTTAATGCTACCTCAATCCATAGTTTTAAGGACAGGTATGATAAGTATCACTAAGTCTAAAAATGGAACCGATCAGGAGACGGGAAGATACGAGCTTTGGGCTCTTTCCCGTAAACACAATTAGGTAATCACAATTAGGTAATCACACCAATTGGAAAGAGTGACCACTGTGTGTTGTTGATGGAGTATATCATTGAAGATATTCTTCCTGAGAGTAGAGGCACTGAGGACATGAGGAGGAACTATCCGAAAGGAGATTACATCAAAATGAATGAGCTTTTTGCAGTTATTGACTGGAGAACCTTATTTTACAACAAATCTGTACAAGAAATGTATGACATCGTTTGTGAGAAATATGGGAAGATAGTAGATTGCTGCATACCTGTCACCAAAGTAGGTGTAATTCATGCCAGAGAGAAATGGTTCGATAATGGGTATAAAAGAGCTAAGGAGTGGAGAGACAAATGCTGGAAAAGGTATAGGAGGAGAAAAAACATAAATGCCTGGCAAACCTACAAAAGAGCAAGAAATGACTACCTAAGTAAAAGGAGAGAGGCAGAGAGAGACTATGAGAGGGACATCATCAGGAAGGCTAAAGAAAATCCCAAGCTTTTCCACAGCTTTATCAGAGGAAAACTGATGGTAAAAGAACAGGTTTTAAGGCTAAAGAGAGCGGATGGAAGCATCACTGAGACGGATGAAGAGATCTGCAAAGAATTGAACAAGGAGTTTCAGTCAGTATTTACAGTAGAAAATACCCCACCCCCTCAGATTGCAGTGATAGAAGCTCAAGGGCCGGTATTAGAGAACATCAACCTTACAGCCACAGAGGTATGCAAAGCGCTGATGGATTTAGATGTTCATAAAGCTACAGGTCCTGATGACATATCCCCTCATGTGCTTAAAAAATGCGCAAACACAATATCAGTGGCACTAAGCATCATATTTAAGGAGTCACTGGAGTCGGGGGAGATTCCAAGATGCTGGAAACAAGCAAATATGATACCTATCTTCAAAAAGGGAAGGAGGGATACGGCTCTGAACTCTAGACCAGTTTCCTTGACCAGCATAGTTTGCAAAGTTATGGAGAAACTACTATGGAAACATATCTCTCTTCACTTGGAATCCTTCAACTTTTTGTCAGTGAGGCAACATGGCTTCAGAGAAGGTAGATCAACAGTAACAAACTTATTAGAATTTTATGATGAGGTAAGCCAAATCTTACAGGAAAGAGAGGGCTGGGCAGATTGCATATTCCTAGACTTCCAGAAAGCGTTTGACACTGTTCCACATGGGAGACTTATTAGGAAGCTGCAATCAATGGCTAGAATAGGTGGAAATGTTTTGGAATGCAAAGATTGTGAAGAAAGTAAAAAACGAGAACAATGGTAGAGAACTTCAGGAGGATCTAAATAATCTGCATGAGTGGTCAGAAAAGTGGCTAATGAAATTCAATACTTCAAAATGTAAGGTAATGAGAATGGGTACAAGTGCAAGAAGGCCCAAGCTTGACTACTCGGTGGCTGGAGTACAACTTCAAGAGACAGAAAATGAGAGAGATCTAGGAGTAAACATACTGGCAGATTTGTCTCCAGAAATACATATAAATGGCATAGTAAGGGCAGCATATGCATTCTTATCAAATGTAAGGGTAGCCTTCAGGCACATGGACAAGGAAATGTTCAGAAATATTTATGTAACCTATGTGAGGCCAAAACTCGAATATGCAGCCCCCTTTTGGAATCCGCACTTGAAAAAGCACATAGCTAAGCTTGAAAAAGTTCAGAGACATGCCACGAAACTGGTGCCAGAAATACGCAATCTCAGTTATGATGAGAGGCTGAGGGAATTAGACTTACCATCACTGGAAGCTAGAAGAGTGAGGGGGGATATGGTGACAGTCTTTAAATTCCTTCATGGTTATGATAGAGTGGATAGGGATCGATATTTTGATATGGCTGGCTCTAGAACTAGAGGTCATAGTTTGAAGCTTGGTAAGAAAACTTCTTCGCAGGATGTAAGGAAATACTTTTTCAGTGTAAGAGTAGTTGATAATTGGAATTGGCTAAGCGAGGAGGTAGTTAATGCTATCTCAATGCATAGTTTTAAGGACAGGTATGATAAGTATCACTAAGTATAAAATGGAACCGATGAGGAGACGGGAAGATACGAGCTTTGGGCTCTTTCCCGTAAACACAATTAGGTAATCACAATTAGGTAATCACATACATATATATATATATATATATATATATATATATATATATATATATATATATATATATATATATATATATATATATATATATTATGTATGTATGTATGTATGTATATAATATATATATATATATATATATATATATATATATATATATATATATATATATATATATTATATATATATATATATATATATATATATATATATATATAATATTATATATATATATATATATATATATCAAATAAACGCATTAACATGTGGAAAAAGATGAATCATATTTTAACCTTGACCGGAACTCGAACCTAAAACACATAATTATTGTTCCAAGGTGATATCAACTACACCACTGAAGGTCTAAAGTAGAAGCAAACCTTATAGCATAAATGTTATACTAGGAATGAATGCATCCAATCTTAATGCCTTTTCGTTAATTTTACAGCTTCCCCTAACCTCACTCGTGGGTTCGTTTTCCGCATTTAATTCAAATCTCAGCTATATAGGCATTAATACTAATCAAATAAAAAAAAGTTTAGATGTAAGGTTTGCCTCTCCTTTGTATTAATTACTCTCAAACCATTAACTTGTATGCAGACTTAGATGCATGTCCACTACCGAAGATTGAGGACATGGTACATGATCTTGCAAAGTACAAAGTGTTATCTACCTTTGATCTGAAGAGTGTATACCACCAAATCAGGATTAAAGAATGTGAGAAAGTGTATACTGCTTTTGAAGCTGCAGGGAGACATATTAGTATTGTAGGATCTCATTTGGAGTTACTAATGGAGTAGATGCTATTCAGCTTGCAATGGATAAACTAGTTGAAAATTAAAATCTCAAGGATACCTTCCCGTGTCTAGAAAATATTACTGTTGCTGGATCAACTCAGGCTGGGCACACACACAAAAAAAAAAAATCAGAAGTTTTAGAGGTTCAGAGCAGAAATTTAAATCTCAACAAATCCAAATCAGTCATGTATGTGCCTACAGTCATTGTATTGAGGTACTGTATAGGTAATAATACTTTAAAGCCAGATCCTGCCAAATTGCGTCCACTTCAAGAACTACCATCGCCCTCAAATGTGGGGTCCTTGCGAAGAACTCAAGGGTTGTTTGCATACTATGCAAAATGGATCCCCATTTTCTCTGACAAAATTCTACCTTTGGTAAATACAAAGAGTTTCCCATTATGTGAAGCAAATCATCAGCATGTAATCTTTTGAAGAAGCAACTTATGGATGATGCTCTGCAGTCTGTGGATGAGAACCTTTCTTTTATTGTGGAATGCGTGCTTCAGAAGTCGCAATCTCAACAGTCCTTAATCAAGGTGGTCACCCTGTACTGTTTATGCTTAGAGGTCTCCAAGAAAGTGAACTGCATTAACCAGAAGTGGAAAAGGAGGTTACAGCCATCACTGAAACTGTGCACAAATGGAACCGCTTCTTAGCTAGACGGCATTTTACTCTGGTTTGCTGATCAGTGCTCTGTAGCTTTTATGCTAGACAGCAGGAAGCAAACTAAAGTAAAGAATAGCAAAATGCAAAAGTGGAGGGTGGAACTGTGCTATATAGTATCGTCCTAGTAAGCAGAATGTGGCCCCTGATACCTTGACCAGAGCATATTGCCTTTCTCTTTCCTCTATGTCTAATCTCACTGACATTTATGGTCTTTGCCATCCGTCGCTCAACTTATACATTTTGTGTGAACTAAAAATCTTCCTTTCTCAGCGGAGGATGTAAAGAAGGCATGTGCTTTGTGTGAAGTCTGTGCACAATTAAAACCACAATTCCATCGTCCAGAAAAAGAAACACTCATCAATGCTACTCAACCGATGGAATGCCCCAGTATTGATTTTAAGGGACTTATGCCATCTACGACTAGTAATAAATACATGTCTGCAATTGTTGACAAATACTCACATTTTCCCTTTGTATTTCCATGTCCAAATATGCATACAAGAACTGTGATCAAATGTCTTGAATCAGTGTTTAGCCTGTGTGGAATGCCCAGTTTAATTTATTCATATCATGGCTCATATTTAAAGTCCCAAGAAATAAAGTTGTACCTTACTCAGAAAAAGGATGCAACACGTAGGAAGACACCTTATCATTCAATTTGCAATGGCCAGATAGAATGATATTATGGTATTGTCTGGAAAGCCATTTGTTTAACACTTGAAACTCATGGCTTGGGAAAACAACACTGGGAGATGGTACTTCTTGATGTGTTGCATTCAGTAAGGTCACTCTTCCATACTGCAACTAATGAGACCCCACATGAACGCTTCTTTGGAGTCCAACGTCGATCTAGTCTTTGAAGTTCAGTACCATCATGGTTTTTTACCCCAAGACCAGTGTTACTACAACGACACCTTAGGTCTAGCAAGCACAAACCATTATCAGAGCAGGTTGACCTTATTGATGTGAACCCAATGTATGCTGACATTAGATATCCTGATGGGCGTGAATCAACAGTATCTATCTTTGACTTGGCCCGGAGTTCGGATAGCCCACTGAATCACATGTATCCAGAGGGAATTGTGGAAGTGCAGGATATGACGATATCTCTCTGGCTAGTACAGTGGTAACGCGCTGGCCTCGCATTCGCGACGTCGACGGATCGGTTCCCGTTCAGGACCGAGAGTTTAAGCTTGTTACTGGGAAGGTCACTGCTGTGGCTGAACACCACAGTGAGGGGTTGGGGCTTGCATCGTCTGACGCCCGCCAGAGCAGGGGCAATGCCTCTGATAGGAGGGTTAAAACCGCAAACTTTAACTTGAACTTTTAGAATCTCCTGAAATTCAAAGTAATGAATCTTCCTATGATAACCATGACTTGTTTCCTACTGCAAATACTGAGTTAAGAAGGTCGGCCATGTGTCGAGGGCCCCCAACCTATATGGCTGGGATTAAGTTTTACTCTGAATACCTTCATTTTGAATAGTTTCTGTAGTTTACTTTAACAATATTGAATGCGGTTTTCTTCATTTATCATTGCTTATACTTTCCTAGGAGGGAAAATGTAATATACGTGCTTTACTATAATGAATGTTTGTGGTAGCAATGTGAACAGATGCATTGTGTATTTCTATAATTTTTTATTGTTTACAAAGGTTGGTAGTCCTGTGATGTAATCCAACGTGAATCTATTAATTCTTGGAAGTATTATATAATGTATGTAAATCTTTGTATTATGTTATGTTCCCGTTTCAAGTTACATGCCTGCTTTAATTTTGTTTATTGTTTACTAGTTATTGTTGAGTATATAAAAGGGCTCTTTTCTTTGCACTATTATGTTTTGTTTATTGCAGGTATACTAGCTTGGTAATGTGCTATGTAAAGCTTGGAAACTGTACCAAATGTTTCAGTCTCATTACAGCGCTAAATATGAGTGATTTGAATTAGAAAGAAAAAGACTGTGAGTATAAGGTTAGTCTGGGGAATGTGTGGTATGTAGTGAAAGAGAACTTGAAGAAGAATGGGTAAGTCGTGAAGTGTGATGAGGCAGTGTGCAGAAGGAGACTAAATGGTGGAAGTAAAAGGATAGGTAGTGATTGTTGGAATGAGCAGGTGAGTGCAGTAGATTGTACGTTTGTGCAATGCTCCCCCCTTGGAAGAGACTAAAGGGCGTCCTGCCCTAGAGAAACGAATAGGAGGAGGATCATCTTCTTGAAGGTGTTTGTGGTAAGACAGGCATATGAGAAGTTCTTAGAGAAAGCTAGAGACACTTTTTAGGCTTTTATTGACTTAGAGAAAGCATATGACAGGGTTGATAGAGAAGGATTGTGGAGTGTGTTGCGACTGTATGGAATAAGTGGTGGTTTGCTGAAAGCGGTGAAGTTTTAGCATGAATAATAGAGTATGTGTGAGAGTCGGGAATGGAATGAGTGATTGGTTGGAGGTGAATGTAGGGTTATGTCAAGGTTGTGTATTGTCTCCATGGTTGTTTAATGTGTATATGAATGGAGTGGAAGGGAATAAATGAATTAGTATTAGACAGAGGTGTGGAACTAGTTGGCGAAAATGGAAGGTTGTGGAAATTGAATCAATTGCTATTTGCGTATGATACATGTTACTAGTGGCTCATACTGAGAATGACCGAATCATTTAGAGATTGAGCATGTTAGGGTGTGCGAAAGAAGGAAGTTGTAATTGAATATTGGTAAAGTAAAGTCATGAGATGCACAAGGAGTGTTAGTGTTGGCAGACTGGATATAGAACTTAATGGGGAGTTGCTTGAAGAAGTTTAGAGTTTTAAATATCTGGGGTTGCATGTCTCAAGAAGTGGACGAGTGGATGCAGAGGCAAGTCATAGAGTGAGGGAAGCAAGTAAATGTCTAGGTGGATTGAAAAGTGTAATGAGAAATAGATATTTGGTAATGAATACAGAAAGAAGGATATATGAAGGTCTGATTGTGCCGACAGCATTGTATGGATCAGAGATTTGGAATGTAAGTGAGGATGAAAGAAACTAGTTGAATGAAATGGAGATGAGGTGTTTTAGAAGTTCGAGTGGTGCATCTAGAATAGATAAAGTAAGAAATGAAGTTGTAAGGCAGAGAACGGATGTTGAAAGGAAGCTGTCGGATAGGTTAGATCAGAGAATGTTGAGTTAGTTTGGGCACATGGAAAGAATGAGTAATGAACGAATAGTGAAGAGAGTGTGGAGTGCAGAAGTGATTGGAGTCAGGTCAAGAGGAACACCTAGAATGAGAAAAATGGATGATGTGAAAAGGGCATTGAATGCAAGTGGAATGTCAGTGGAGCAGGGAAGAGAGTGTGCAAGAGATAGGAATGAGTGGAGGAAAATTGTGTATAGGTGACAGGGGCCAAAGGGATTTCTCGCACCTTCAAGGTCAGTGACCTGTGATAGACGGGTGTGAAGGGAGATGCCATGTGATGAAGCAGTGGGGGTAAACCAGCTGATGCTGTCGGGCCTTATCGTAGAATATCCTTGCTCACCTATCTTGTGGGTGACCCAAGCAGGGTGGAAGGGGGAAATGTAGTAACACTTTATCCCCAAGGAGCTAGGAGTAGTGGTTGAGGCATGAGTGCATAGTGGTGAATGCTTGTTTCTTGGCTCGACCACCTCCATTACAAGGGGGAATGAGGCCATGTATATGTATGTATCTATGTCTTTTTAATATTTCCCCTTGGTAGTGTTAAGATCACGTTACTGATGTAAAGTTCTTTATTAATACACGTGTTTGTGTGTGCGTGTGTGTATGTGTGTGTGTGTGTGTGGTGAGAGAGAGAGAGAGAGAGAGAGAGAGAGAGAGAGAGAGAGAGAGAGAGGAGAGAGAGAGAGAGAGAGAGAGAGAGAACTGTAAGGAAAATTACATATACTGTATATCAAAATGGATGAATCGGAGAGTAAAATTCTTTATGTGCATGCTTAACAAACAAATAAATAGATATAAGTAAAATACATAATGAAATAATATGCTCTTGGGCTATGTTTG
>JAXCGZ010003060.1:5000-7500 GCA_037179515.1 Halocaridina rubra | reverse complement strand
ATGCCCAATTACATAATATCTCTATTTCAGGTATCTTCATGTGCAGATTATTACTAATGTTCTACTTTAGTATCATTATTATTATTATTATTATTATTATTATTATTATTATTATTATTATTATTATTATTATTATTATTATTATTATTATTATTATTATTATTATTGTTATTATTATTATTATTATTATTATTATTATTATTATTATTATTATTATTATTATTATTATTATTATTATTATTATTATTATTATTATTATTATTATTATTATTATTATTATTATTATCAAGTAAGTAGTAGTAGTAGTAATAATAATAATAATAGTAGTAGTAGTAGTAGTAGTAATAATAGTAGTAGTAGTAGTAGTAGTAGTAGTAGTAGTAGTAGTAGTAGTAGTAGTAGTAGTAGTAGTAGTAGTAGTAGTAGTAGTAGAATCTGAACATAATTCAATATTACAACCAATTTTTATAAAACAAGAAGGAAATTAATAAATAATAGATAAAAAGAAAACTATGAAACGCAACAGTAACATTGCCTGGGTGTGCAAAACAAGCGAGTACTCATTACTCAGCAACAACAGGTAACCTATTTATATTTTGATAAATTTTCTTCAGACTATGAGAGAGAGAGAGAGAGAGAGAGAGAGAGAGAGAGAGAGAGAGAGAGAGGAGAGAGAGAGAGAGAGAGAGAGAGAGAGAGAGAGAGAGAGAGAGAGAGAGAGAGAGAGAGAGAGAGAGAGAGAGAGAGAGAGAGAGAGTCAAAGTCAAAATTCTTTGTTCCATCAATAATAATGGTTATTACATAATAGGTACAATACAATAGTTATATAAACGTAATTATAAACATATTATTAAGAGGATATTACATTAATGTCATAGATAAAAGGACTATATACAATGTCCCCGCCTTCACATAACATACAAATGTAATGATAATGACAAAATATAAAAAGATAAGACAAAGCTTAGCCCTTGAATAAAATTTCATGAGGTTGTTTTTCAAAGAGGACATCGACTAACATCGCACAAGATGAAGCTTAATCCCTCAATAGAAGTTTCATAAGGTGGCCTTTGAGAGGGGATATTGTCTGACTGCATCTTATGTTTTGTGGTAGTTGATTCCATAGTTTAGGTCCAATAACATTTAATGCTCTAGCTCCTGTATCAGTGTTTGTTCTTGGGACATATAGGGTGTCCAGACTTCTAGTGTTGAATCTTTCCCCTCGAATCTGAGCTACAGTTGGCAAAGTGAAGAGCAAGTCGGGAATAAACTTGTGATGAATTTTGAAGATTAAAAGGCACATTTCATAAATGTATTTCTCATCCATACGGAGCCATTTTAATTTATCATATATTGGGGTGACATGGTCATGTTTGCGAGCGCCCCCTACAGCAACCTTAGCAGCGAAATTCTGCGTTTTACTTACTCTGCCCATTTGTGTCTTATTAGTTGAGCCCCAAACTCTCAAGCAGTAGATTAAGATACTAAGTACCAAGGACTGCACCACCATGACTCGACATCCAAAGTTGAACCTATCACTTACACGGTTAATAAAGAGAAGTGCACCTGTAACATTTTTCTGCAATTCATCGATATGAACACTGAAAGTTAAAAAGTTGTCCATATGTACTCCAAGGTTTTTGACACTTTGTGATGGAACGAGTGTGACATCGCCAAGTCTTAAATTGATGTTATTTGGAATACGGGATATGTACTGCCTTGAGCCAAAGAAAATGAGTTGAGTTTTGCTCTCGTTTAAAAGGAGCCCATTCTTATTGTAATAAGCTTTAGCACTAATTAGAACCTCTTTTGCTTTTTGTAGCAATTCATTAGTTTTATCAATCTCTCCTGTCAGCAAGATCTGAGTGTCATCGGCGCATATAACAAGGAGGCAGTCACGAATATATATAGGCAGATCATTTATGTAAATAAGAAATAATAAAGGCCCCAAGATCAATCCTGAGGGACTCCAAACTTTATTTTCTGAGGATAGGATATGGCTGATTCAATGCGTACTGACTGAACTCGATTTTCAAGATAGTTTTCAAACCAAAGTGAATCAATATAAATCTTCGCATTTTTTGAGTAAAATTTGATGGTTGACGCTATCAAATGCTTTAGAGAGATCAAAAAGCAATAGTAGGGATATTTTCTTGATTTCAATGTTTTCATAAAGTTTATTGGTAACTGAGAGCAAAGCTGTTTCAGTGGAAAGATTTGGTCGGAAGCCATGTTGGTTTTTTGCAAGCAATTTATTTGGTTCGAGAAAATCAATCAATTGGTTCGCAATTATTTTTTCTAGTATCTTTGAGAGGATGGGCAATAGAGAAATAGGTCTGTAGTTTCCAACATTTTCAGCATCTCCGTTTTTGAAAACTGAGGCCACAATAGAATGCTTCCAAAAATCCGGATGAACACCTGTTACAATGGATGTATTCATAATTATAAGGATATAGTAAATGGTAACGGGTAAGGAATCGACCAAGATTCGAAAAGGTAT
>JAXCGZ010003059.1:0-24794 GCA_037179515.1 Halocaridina rubra | reverse complement strand
GCATTACTGCAATATTACCCAAAAATAGGTATTACCTATTACAGACCTCCCACAACATACCTGGGTATAGCATCTGTACATCTAAAAAGCATTACTACAGTATTACCCAAAAATTGGGATTACCTATTACAGACCTCCCACAATATTCCTGGGTATAACATCTGTACTTCTGAAAAGCATTACTGTAGTATTACCCAAAAAATAGGGATTACCTATTACAGACCTCCCACAACATACCTGGGTATAGCATCTGTACATCTAAAAAACATTACTGCAGTAATACCCAAAAATTGGGATTACCTATTACAGACCTCCCACAACATTCCTGGGTATTACATCTGTACATCTGAAAAGCATTACTGCAATATTACCCAAAAATAGGGATTACCTATTAAAGACCTCCCACAACACTCATGGTATAACATCTGTACATTTGAAAAGTATTACTGCAGTATTACCCAAAAATAGGATGACCTGTTAAAGATCTCCCACAACATTCATAGCTATAACATATGTAAATCTTAAAAGCATTACTGCAAATAGAGATGACCTATTAAAGACCTCCCACAACATTCCTGGGTATAACATCTGTACATCTGAAAAACATTACCGCAGTATTACCCAAAAATAGGGATGACCTGTTAAAGACCTCCCACAACAAGCCTACGGTATAACACGAGTAAATCTAAAAATGAATACTGTACAATCAACAAAAAATAGGTAGTACCCAGTAGAGACATCTCACAAAACGTCTTCGGTCAAACACCTTTAAATCTAAAATACGTTACTGTAATACTATCCAAAAATAGGGATTACTTAACAGAGACCTCCCACAAAAATCCCTCATTATAACATATGTGAATCTAAAATGCATTTGTGTAAGATTATCCAAAAATAGGGATTACCAATCAGACACCTTAAACACAATCCCTCAGTGATACTCTAGGTAGAATGCTTAGCTCTCACACGGAAGGTCGGGAGTTCGGTTCACCAGGTTAGCTCGAACAGCATATAATCACGCCACAATCTCATTTAAGGAATATGAAGGGGAACAGTGAATAGTACACTAGTAGATATAAGAGGGTAATAGTGCAACAGAACCTCACGACCTCATGCATGAAGAAGGTAGTAGCGTACAAGAAGTGATAGCAAACAATGTCAACACATGAGTCTCAGTGAGAATATACCATTAGATATATGAGGCTAATAGTGGTACAGAAACTAAGCACGCTCTGGCACCGATAAGAAGTAGTACCAATAAATATAATGTTAAAATAGGTGAGTGAAAAAAATAAATATATTTTGCAGTAGTGTAAAAAGTCGAATTTTTCATTTTTTTTTATTTTTTATCATAGTTAAGATAAGTCACACTGTTTGTGTGTAAACAGAGCATTTTTTATGTGTGGTTATACATTAATCAGTAAGTAAGAGTCAGCTGTAAGCAAATGTTAATCTCTCTCTCTCTCTCACCCACACACACACACACACACACAAAACGCACACACTTATTGTACGAAGCTAGTAACAAAGATATGAAACCTAGGTTATGAATAAAGGCTGAGAAAGTTAAACTTACCACCACTCGAAGCTAAAAGAAAGAGGGGAAAGCTGTTATTAGAATCCTTCATGGTTTTCAGCAGTTGACATGGAACGATACTTTGATATGGGTGGCTCTAGAATTGGAGGTTATAGTCTAAAGCTTCATTAAAACAATCAGCATGTAAAAGTAAATAAAAAAAAGTACCTCTTCAGTGTAAGAATAGCTGATAACTGGAATTCGCTAGGCGAAGAAAAGGTAAACGCAAAATGCATTAACTGCTTTATGGAGTAATATGAGAAAAAGTAAAATAAGAAAATATAACCACACGTGCGCGCGCGCGCGAGCACATATATACATTCATACACTCGTGTAAATATGTGTTCGAATGCATGTGTACTATTTATAGAAAAGGGGAAGTAATATACACAATGATTATACATACAAAGAAACGTATGGATGAATAAGTAGATAAGTGCATTCACTACCAAAATTTTGAAAGCGGATACCACTACATGTCTAGAAGACGGGGAATTGCGAGCAATGGGCTTTTTCGTTAGAGCACAATGGCGAGTACCCCGTAAGTGCTTATTTTCATTGGAAAAGACCTGAAAAGCATATCATAAAATGTGATGAATTTAATTAAGGAGATTTACGAATGATGTAAATACTGAGCAGGTTAATTATAGGAATAAGGAGATATTCCAGTTAATCCTACTCCTAATCCTACTCCCCCTCCTCCTCCTCCTCCTCAACTCCTCCTTTTTCTTCGTCTTCTTTATCAGCGCAGGAATAATAATAATAATAATAATAATAATAATAATAATAATAATAATAATAATAATAATAATAATGATAATACTAGTAATAATAATAATAATTATTATTATTATTATTAGTATTATCATTATTATTGTTATTATCATTAATGATGCAAAATACTTTTAATATTTTATGCAAACTAACTCCGTCCACGGGAGACGGGGAACCGCGAGCAATGTTCTGTCAAAGATATTACAATTTCAAGTAAGCACTCATCCTCAAAATAAATAAATAAATAATAAAATAAAAAAAATAAATATATAAAGAAATAAAAATCTAATACATACAGTACTAACCTACTTATTACAGCCTATGTTACCTTGACAAGAAGGAACACATACACACACACAAACACATGTCAAAGCCTCTAAATTCAGATGCTCGCGAGCGCGCGCGCACACACACACACAAACACACGTGTCAAAACCTATAAACTTACTCCACGAGAAAAAACGAGAGCCTCTTCAAAGCGTTTTCTAGAGCGCAAAATCCTCTTCGTTAAGTGATACAAAAGATCTTTGACGATACGCAAACATCATCTCTACAAATGCTAACAAAGGCCGCTTTCACACCATAGTGGCACGTTGCACGTGGTATGCCACGTGGCACGGTGTTGCAAGTTGTACGTGGCACATGGGACGTGTCACGCCACTTCTATGTGAAAGGTTTTATATATATCCGGAGATTCGTTTTCAACTGGCGTGCCACGTGGCATACCATGTGCGACGTGCCACTTTGATGTGAAAGCGGCCATAGTGTTTTGAAAAGCCTCACACAGCCTTGAATATGCCTCACTATAACGATCAAAACCAAAAGACAACATAAGAATCTCTCTCTCTCTCTCTCTCTCTCTCTCTCTCTCTCTCTCTCTCTCTCTCTCTCTCTCTCTCTCTCTCTCTCTCTCTCTCTCTATCTATCTATCTATCTATCTATCTATCACACACTAGACAACGCGGATCTTGTAAAGATGAGACGCCCGAAAAATACACATATATTGTCAAGTTGGGTTAGATTATGTTTCCACTCCCAGGTAGGCTTTTCAGCCTTTCAGTGGGATCTGTCCAACAATTGATCCTTGAGAAAGTATGGCTGGGGAATTAAGACTTGACACTCGAGTTTCGAATTAAATTAAAAAACAAAAAACAAAACAGAGGGTCTAGCAGCGGTTACACAACCCGTTCTTCAGGATACTGTAATAATTCACTAAGGAACTGTATATGTAGTTTTAATTAGTTTCCGAGTGGGGGAGCGACCTAACTAAAGTCGGGTTGAGAAAGGGTTGCATTAGGCTTAGTAGCCACAAAACCTTCGGGATGACAAATGGAAATAGGCCTAGAGTGTATTGCGAACATTTTGCGAGGGTGGTAAAGAGACATTTATTAATCTTTTCCCTCTAAATTTTCCACAAATCTACTCGTTCAATAATATCCAAACCACAGACAAACAGCCATGTATAAGCATATATAAACGAATAAAATACGCGTCATAATAAGTCTTTCGTATTTATATATTTGCTGTTATTTGCGTGGCTAGGCCATGGGGACACAATAGTTAATTTTCTTTTAATAAAATGATAAACACCAAGTCGTTATGAACAATTATCTCAAGATGTCATCTCTTTACGGTGTCTATGTTAAGTGCATTGTGTAGAGAGAGAGAGAGAGAGAGAGAGAGAGAGAGAGAGAGAGAGAGAGAGAGAGAGAGAGAGAGGCATCCCGTCAATCGATCACGTTAAATGTAATATAAATTGATAGATATATAGATAGATAGACAGATAATAAGAAAAAGCGAGTCGGCTTCCTCAACCGACAGTTAACTATTTTGGAGAGAGAGAGAGAGAGAGAGAGAGAGAGGAGGAGAGAGAGGAGAGAGAGAGAGAGAGAGAGAGAGAGAGTCCATTGTTAACAAATAACACAAAAATACATTAATAAACAAACAGAACATTAGCCAGAAACAAAGGAACCACATTAAAACGTGGGGGGGGGGGGCATTAGGTTAAGAGAATGATCCTAACTTGCGATCTGGGGGGGAGGCAGAATGGTAAGAATGATAAGGAGAAGCGGTAGGGGGGAAGGTAGCAATGGATGGGAGGGTAGGGAGGGAAGGAAAGCAAAAGGTAAGGGTTGCAATAACGCTGGAATGGTTGTCATTAGGTGATTCCGGCCAGTCATATGCTCCATTTTTATGGTTTATTTGGGTTATTCGTTTCATTTTCAGGAGAGCAATAATAGGCCAGAGGCTAAACATTAACGAGGAAAAAGACGTGTGTGCGCGCACGCATGTATGTTTGTTTATTTGTGCTTGCCGTTTTTTGTGTCACGGTTAATCCCTATTCGGGTGCAGGTGGTACAGACAGGTTAGAGCCGGGGAAGTAAGGTGGCATGTTCTTCTTAACGCCCTGCGTTGGATTCGAATTTTTGTAAATTTGCGTTCCTATAGGTTATAGTTCATTTATGAGTACACACCCTAAGACATACTAGTATATATGTTCTAAGTCATCTACATAGCCTTTTATATATATATATATATATATATATATATATATATATATATATATATATATATATATATATATATATATATATATATATATATATATATATATATATATATATATATATATATATATATATATATATATATATATATATATGTGATATTTATTATATTATCGCCCATTCTTTATGATATATATATATTATATATATATATATATATATATATATATATATATATATATATATATATATATATATATATATACCCACTCCCCCTTGAAAAAGGTTGGTGGAGCCAAAGAACACATTCACCACAAGCTAAAAAGCATTTTGATCACTCCTCTTAGCTCCTTGTTGTTAATGGGTTGCCACAGGTTTCCCCCTTACCATCCTGTTTGAGTCATCCCCTGGGAAGGTGGGCAAGATTTTTTTATTATAATGCGTAACAGCTTAAAACACGCCAAAAACTTTAATTTGCATTTTTGAAATACTAATTAATAAAATATGTGATTTGAAAATAAAAAAGAAAAACAAAACAATCCTCAAGTTCCGGTACTCTAAACAATGGCAGAGCAATTATCAGATAATGAATGCTTGACCAAACCTCCACACAACAAAATCCCCACATGACAAAACCCCCACACGACAAAACTCCCACCGACAAAACCCCCAAAACTGACAAATTACCTACTCTATAAAAAAAAGATGTTATTATGTACCTACTAAACTAACAAATTGCCTATTAAATATTTTAATTGGTAATTTTCTTTTTGGTCATTATTTACAATGGTTACAAGAAAATCTTTCTGTTAAAAATCTAACTACAGGTTGGGAGTAAATATTTTTTTTATTTGTTTGCCCATCATGGAAGTTATCAGCAATAATAAAGGTGGGAAAAACTGTGCTATAATGGTTAGTATTTCCTCCTGAAAAATAGAATGCATACAAATAGCCATTGCAACACTTGGTATACTACTTTTAAAATACCGTTTGGGTTATAGTCATCCCACAATTTGGACTGCAATTGAAGCTTTGAACAAAGATGAACTGATAGTTCAAACTTACCAATGCAGCACTTGGAATATTACTTTTAAAATACCTTTTGGGTTATAGTCATCCCACAATTTGGACTGCAATTGAAGCTTTGAACAAGATGAACTGATAGTTCAAACTTACTTGGAAAAGGATGCTATAGGAAGGCCTCTTTGTAGGAAAATTCAAAGAGAAACGGTTAAAGTACAGTTGGGCTTGCTAAATCTCTTGTCTTGATTTTAGTGATGGTAAGAAGAACATGGAAGAATTTCTTCATGGTGTAGCAAAAAATATAAGAATATATAAACTCTGACTTTCTAATTTTATCCGTTTTAATAAAGCATTTTGAATATTTATAACATTGGTATATTTAGTTTTTAATAAAAGATTTAATAAAATTCAATAAGTTTTCTTCTAGGGATTATCTCATATGAGGGTATTGTCTGTGGGGGTTTTATCAGTGGCGGTTTTTGTCTCCCCTCCAGATAAAACAATTGCCCTATAGGACAACTGTCCCTAGAACAAATTGCCCCTTAGGCCAACTTTCCCGAGAACAATTGCCCCTTAGGCTAACTGCCACTAGGCCAATCACTCTTAAATAATATAACCTAACCTTACCAAGTATGAAATAATAAATTGTTCACTGTGATATTCATTTCTTTATCCTTGATTACATACTCTTCTTTAACGTTATTAGACGTAATTGCCCGCTTATGCTTTAATAATTATTAACCTGACTGTAGTTTTCTGTTATATATACATATATATTATTGTTTTTCATGAATTTTCCGCAACGTATAAAGAACTTTGATGTCGAATTAAAGAAATATATACCTTCCTGTATCTAGTGGCATACTTACTAGTTTATTATTAACATTATTATAATATTTTTATTACAGCATTATTATTTTCTATGAAAGCTACATTTAATTTAACTATATGTCTAACCCTCTTATTTGTTAGTTTAATTACATGTCTACTTATAAGTTACTATTAATGTTGAATAACCATTGTACAAAATGGAAATAAATGTTTTTTTGTGTTTGTTTGTTTCTGGTGGGTGACATTGTATGGTGGAAATGGGCGTGTTTTTAATTTCATAGATAATGAATCATGCATCTTTGAGCAACAGCTTTTTAACGGCTCTTCTTTTTTTCTTTTGGTGAATTTAAATGTTTCCCAACCCAACTCTATTTATTTTTGAAATTCCATGCAGTATATTAGAAATAAAGATAACCGACCCCGGAGGTCAAAATAACTCCGTGAATTATAAGTTAGATTAAGATAGGGTAGGATAGGGTAAGATGAGTTAGGTTACTGATCAAAGGAGTCTATATTCGCGAATCTATATTTGATCCAAAATATGAAGAAGATGAATGAATGTATGGTAGAATTATTATTTTACCTAATGTTTGTACCTGTATATAATATTACACGAACAGTATAAACTGTAACCCCCTACCCAATCTCAATAGCTCGTTCAGATATGTTGCCACTCCCAGGTAGGCTTTTCAGCCTCTCAGTGGGATCTGTCGAACAATTAATCCTTGAGAAAGTATGGCTGGGGAATTAAGACTTGACGCCCTTCCTGGCATTCTGCAGTAGTCTCAATCTTGAGTTTTGCACACTGCTTACTCGGCTACCGTCGTCCCCGAAGCTTCCACTCTGTGATAGGTTTTTTAGCCTGTCAGTAGGGTCAATCAGACCATTAATCCTTTAGAAAGTGTGGCTGGGGAAGTAAGACTGGATGCCATTCCTATCGTCCTACAGTGGTCTCGAACGTAAGTCTTTCAACTCTGATATCGTGCATGTTGCAATGATTTTCCATTTATAAATGAGAAGTATGTTCCCTAATTTCCATAGTACACCGCAAATTAGGATCTTATATCCATTCTGATGAAGATCCCACCTGACAGAGATACAAATTTGGTAACAACTTGACCAGAGCAGTAAACCAGAGAAATTCTTCTCTCTTGACTGTTCATAGTAGTAAGTTTGGTCTTTAAGACTATATGTTTAGTAAAGTCAACACCTATATACCATAATGTAGTTGATAACACATTTCACAACTATAAATTTCTCAATGATTAGTCATTTTCATGTGTAAAACAGGGAATCCATGTTTGCCTATTCTGGTCTAAAATTATGAAAGTTATAATCCACATTTGGACTTTATTATTCCTATGTTACTTAAAGTGAACATTTAATTGCCATAATATAGTGGCTAACACTGTTCAGAACTATAAACTGCTCTGTGATTTGTCTTTTTAAATGTGTAAAGCAGGAAGTGAATCTTTGCTTTTAAAAAGTCATAATGTCCAAATCACCAGCTTTAATACATATCACACAGATCTCCCTATTATATTTGCAGTTCTAATTTTATCATATGAGATACCATATCCAACTAACCTCAAGTGGGTGTCCATAACTGAACCATAAAACTGAGGTAGCAAGGCATCAACATACCCTGCCCGTCAATACTTCCTTTACCAGTTGCTGTGCGGGGAAAAATTTTATTCATGGGTAGAGGGACTGCCAACATTCAATCCCATATCGTTTTTAGTCGACTCTTACAATTTTGTGTGCCATTTCATGTGTCACTGTGAATCCCAATTATGGGGGCAGACACAGATTTGAGTTGGGGAGTTAAGGATGGATGCCTTTCCTAATGCTCCGGGGTACTCGGGTTTGTCATTTCTCTGATCAAGTGCATTAACCACGACACTACTTTGGTGTTCCATCAAATGGTAATGAGTAGTAAAAAAAAAATGCAGCACTTTAAAAGTTTTGACTAAAGGACAGATATCTAGCATGAAATACATATAAAATCACGGTTTATTTACAAAAATGCACTGTAAAAGTTACCTTAGTTACAAAATCTATATAATACTAGATTGCTTTAATTAAATATACAATAAATGTTTAATGTTGCACTATCTAAAAGGTAAACACTGCTAAGAAATTGATCAATTTTACAGACATAGATTGCATTATTTTCTTTAGATAACAAAGTAAAAGTATATATAATAACAGAGTATAGAATGCATTTACATGTAATAGTACAGATACACAACAATGTAATTTTAAACAACCTGAAAAATCTCGATAAGCATCAAGAAATCTTTTATATGTGCTGTACCTGTCATTTCCTTTAAATTTGAAGGTAGAACTTTCATTATATTATCTACAATTTTGGTTCTGAATATTATACACAGCTTCTTCTTTTCTGCTTCTCCCGTTAGGTGTCGCCACATAATCTAAACAATAGGAAAACTTGTATAGTTTTCCATACATAATGCTCTCTCCAGCAAAGACCAGGAGAAAATTGCACAATTTAGAAATATAAAACATTACAAGCCAGAAGTTATGTCACACTATCATTCAAGCAATATTAATTGACAAGAGTGTATGGCATTTTATTTTTTAAACAGTTTAAAAATATTGTATGGTCCTTCTGTAAAGAAAATTATATGTTTATTTGGGTAAACCATGAAAAAACTCAAATTCAAGTTCATATTACTCTAAGAGCAATTAAACTCCTATAAAGTTCTCTTGTGTGCAGGGAATTCAGCTTTAAAAAAAATTCCTCACATACTATAATAGACTTCCCAATGGAACTTCACACAAACAGTTAATATTTAAACAATAAGACAATTATAAATTCGTCTCTCACATCTCTTACAAATACTACAATTAGGCTTTTGGCAGATATTGTGCTGAACAAACAGTGTCGTAAATATAAAAGAGCTTTTGGGAACAATAGGGTCATAGGGATGGGTAATTTAAACAAGAACCAATAGAGTTCTATAGTGCGTAATGGTATGAGGAGGACATGTGCTCTATAAAACTGCCATAAACACAAAATATCACATTCTTTTAAGATAAATTAATTTATCATCTAATAAAGCCAACAATAACACAATATTAGCCCATGAAGAGGGGGAGGAGATTTTTAGAAATGGTATGAGTAGAAAAATACCAACTAAAAAAAAATCTAAATATTTTGGTTTGTTTTGTTTTTAATAATGATTGTCATTAACACACGATTAATAATCGACCCCCTCTTCAAATCTGAACTAGTTATAGTTCAAATACGAATATATATTTAAAAAAATAGTTAACAGTGAGAGGATGCCTTAATAATAGGTAATACGATTAAGTACTGTACAATTGGAAGGTCGTTGTCCTAATGCTAAATAATACAAAAATGGTACAAAGCCTTATGTTACTATATACTGTCATTTATTTAACAAAAATAAGTAAATAAAATGAGTAATGCAGATGGACGGAATTATTCTAAAATATTGGCATTCATACAATTGCACCTCTAATTTATTAATATATTAGAAGACTGAGCGGAATACACATTAAGAAAAATATATTTGTGTACTAAAGCTATAGCTGCAAAACTTCTCAATTCAAATTAGTTCTTAATAAATATGTACATACTGCATAAAATGAGCAAGACCAGTACTGTACTTGTTTTGTAATACTATAATGTAGCACACTGGACATTACTGTACTCTAATACCATTCATATGAATAATCCTCATTTTGAAGGAGGACATTCCATTAGCTAATTGTGGTTATCGTCTGCTAATGAGTTAACAGACTGCTGTGTGAGAGAGAAGGCACCAAGTTATCTGTCTCATAATACCAATTCATATCTGAATTATGAATATATCATTGTTATAACACATTCCATTGCAAGTGCAACAACGCAGTTCAACAATTTTATTTCAATAATTCAAAATTTGCTCTCGGTTTACATGGATATTACTCATGTAACTTCATGTGTCAAAGTTTTTCAACTTATTATGTGTCACAATTCGTCCTTCATTGAATGGGAGCAGACACAGACAATTTGGAGCTAGAGAATTAAGGCTAGATGCCCTTCCTATCGCCCCATGGAGATATTAAACCTGCGTTAGTCTCGCGAGTCCTACCATTGATCTAGTGTGGACCACAAAATATATTTCCAATTTAATCTAACTTACATCCTCTTAGGATAAATAGTATTTCCTGGTATGTTACAGTTATCAGAATAAGGTCACAGAGTTGCTTTTCTCAAATTCACAAACATACATTACCTTTACTTATTACTATGTAGAGCATATTGCTGGTATATTAATACACTTAAAATAAGTTTTTTTATATAAAGAGATGGTGTGTCTTTTCTTTTTTGGGACACTGAACAGCAAATGGTAACAAATATGAGCCATATATATATATATATATATATATATATATATATATATATATATATATATATATATATATATATATATATATATATATATATATATATATATATATATATATATATATATATATATATATATATATATATATATATATATATATATATATATATATATATATATATATATATATACACGTTTGTATTCAATACCACTATGAAAACAAGCAAAACCTACACTATTCTAATATACAACACACAACTATTCGGTTCTATATTTCTTGGTTCTGTTAGGTTTTCTACAGAATATAAAGGCAATTATTGTCACTATCTGTCCAATAAGATAGGCAGCAACGATGTAGATGGCAGGGTAGTAAACCTCTGAAGGGCTGCTTTCCTGGAGTCCCATATATCTTAAAGCTTGGCTGCCAGTTACAATGCCACAAGGAGCCTGCGAAATCAGATTACAATTAGATTATATTTACAAAGTTTTATGTGTCATTATTAATCCCCATTAAGGGGGTAGAGTCAGACAGGTTGCAATTGGGGAATCAAGGATGGGCGCACTTGCTAATGCTCTGTAGTGGGCTCGATTGCCGGTCTGTCACTTTCCGAGTCAAAAGTTCAAACAAATGGGCTACAAAACTTCCATGTGACGGAAGTCACATATACATCTGCCTTTTATACATTATGTATGAACATATTTATCCATGGTGGTAAGAAAAAAGAATTCTGCCTCAATATTTCCAAATAGTCATAAATGGTAATTGACGTAGATAGGGCAGCAGAGGGCTTAAATTATTTATACAGAACAGCTGATAGAAGGGGTGAGGCTGGGTAGGATACGATAAATTTCAGCTCTGTCGTCTTTCTTATGTGAGGTCGCTATATTAGCTATTGTGGGATAAGGCATCAAGTTGTAGAAAAATTAATATATAGTATTCAAGTTCCGGGTTCTTTATTGGAAATTTAACCTATTATATTTAACTTTTGGGTTCCTTATTAAAAAATTTAATATATGGTATCCAAGGTTTGGTTCCTTATTGCAAAATTTAATATACAATATTTGAGTTTTTGGATCCTCATTTAAAATTTATGATACGGTGTTTGGCTTTCTGGCTCCTCATTGGAAACTTTACCATACTGTATTTTAGGTTTTTGTGCATCACTGAAAAATAAATATACGGTACATGAATTTTTGGTTATTCATTAAAAAATTTATCTATTTCATTACAAATTAGGGGTCCATTAAAATATTAATACAGTATGGGGTATTAAGAGATTTTGGTGCCTCATTGAAAAATGATTATACAGTATATGAGATTTTGGTCTCTCACTGAAAAGTTAATACAGTACAGTATAGTGTATTTAACTACCGTGTATTTGGTTCCTTAACTTTCGGACCAATTTATCTGCAATATGGCTTAAGATGATTCAAAATGTAAAGAACAAAAACTCTTTGTTACTAAAATGCAATAGAATCTTAAATATATCGCTGTAAGTTAGAGCAACTATAGGAAAATCATTGCAGGTTATACTTGCTCCTAATATTATTCAGGAGCACCAAGTGTTATATATATATATATATATATATATATATATATATATATATATATATATATATATATATATATATATATATATATATATATATATATATATATATATATATATATATATATATGGTAATAATAAACACAAAAAATACAGTATTTTGCTTTTGTCACACTAATAAGCTACTCTATTTCAGGAATTTTTCTCCAAAATAGTCGTATTCTGTTGAAGATAGCTATTCTACAGCTAGAGAAAACTTTCATATAGAAATAGATTATCAGCCCCTCCCTCCTCTATATGTTTTCGATGACTCCTTGTGCAAGGTTTACAAGAGATGTATTTTTTCTTATCTTACAGTTGGCTGGTCATACAAGGATTACAAATGAGGTATTCTTTCTTCTTTTTTAATAGGCTATTTATGCAAGGATTGCAAGTGAGGTATTCTTTCGCCTTATATAATTAGTTCTTTACGGAAGGATTACAAGCAACAAATTCTGTCTCCTCTCATAAAAATGACTAAATGTACAAACATACTTGATATTTAAAAGATTAAGGTAACAGACCACCATACAGAATACTGTATACGTATATTTATATACCAACCTTTCTCTGAATAACAGAAAGAGAGTCCTGCAAGACTGGATTTCGATCACATAGAAATTCGTTTGTCTTGTTGAACTCATATCGACTGACTTCATGATATAGCCAACGCGCAGGTGACCACCAAAGTGTTGGCGATGTCCATATGGACATATCCTAAAAAATGGAAGGCAAATTAGGTCAAACTGAATATATAATATAAAATGATATATAGAGTATTCAACACAAGTGGTGTAGACAGAGAAGAACATTAAACCTAATATCAAAATACAGTATACAGGTAATGTTCAAGTTTCTCATTAATTAACTTTTCACAATTGAATTTAGTCCATATTCGAATGGTGGCGGACACAGATAGGTTGGAGGGCTGGGAAATGAAAACTAGATGCTCTTCTTATAGTCCTGCAGAGGTTTTAGACACGTGTTAGTCAAACTGGTCACTTTTTTGACTTGCATGTTCTACCACAGAGCTAAATTTAAAAAAAACTGATACTAGTACAAGTAGCATACACTAGATCTAGGATTAAGTCTTGACTTATTGAGTGAAAGATCACATTTTTTCCTACTTTTATGAGTATGGCACTGGGACAGGCAGGGAACACTGCCCTAATCGGGCCTGGGCACCAATAAGAATATAGCATCCTCTGCACAGCATAAATTTATGCCATTGTAAAGCATATGCTATACAATTTTGTAGTTAAAAACTACAATTGACTGAATATATGAAAATTCCTTAAATTAAGCCTCACTTATCTGTTGATTCATTAGATGGTTAGCTTTATTTCTCTCCACAATATCAATAGAATTAATTACTTGATGTTGGGTGTAACAATTGATCTCTTGTATTTTGCATGTTATAAAAGGTAGCTATGAGGTATCACAGGTAGAATAATGAGATTTCTGCACTCCTATTCAATGAATGTCATGAGAGGAAACTTAAAGAAATAAGGAAGAAAGAGTGTATTGCGACCATAAGGAATAAAAATAAATTTGTTGAATACTGACAAGAATATCTACACAAATAGTAGAGAAAGTTTTAGTCGGGGAATTGTAAGAGTGATTTGCTTGAGGTGAAAATGAGGTTACATATTCTGATTTTGAAACAACTAAAGAATATGAGGATGGGAGGATTAGCTGAAGCCCCACTGTGTCAATTCTAATTTGATAACTATAGCTACTCAGTATCAAGACAACTACCCAAATGACAAGTGCTCGACTGTCAATTGCTTGATGGACAATTCCCCCATAGGGACAACTGCCCAATGGGCAATTCCTCGATGGGGGCAACTGCCCTCAGTTAAGTTAAGTTAGATTTGGTTAGTTTATATATAACAATTGGGTATTTTTCCGCCAGGCAATTGTCTCCATTAAGCAATTGTTTGTCGGACAGTTGGCATTTGGGTGGTTGTTCATTGGGCAGATGACCTTGATCAATAGCTACCTGCTGGATATGGCAGGATAGGGCGTTTTATATGCAAAAGAAATGCTTCACCGCAAATTATTATGAAATGGATTTAATTTTCATTTTATGACATCACCTATCATAGTTGTAAAACTTACTTTCCTACTATTTTTGTGACATTGCTATCTAAACAGTACAATTTTTAATTTTTAGAAATGCCTTATACAATTATCATTAATAACAAGACACCCAGCTGGTACAAAAAGGTACTGCAAAAAATGTTTGCATTACTGACTTAAAAATACGGTAATTTAAATGTAAAATTCAAATAGGTTTCATATTTAAATTATTTGCCGTTTTTGCATGTCACAATTACTGATAGTTCCCATGCAAATGGGGGGTGGACACAGACAGGTTGGAGCAGGGGTATTAAAGCTTGATCAAATCCACGTTGGTCAGGCTCGTCACTTCTCAGTTCGCTTGCTCTATCACTGAGTTAACACAGGCTCCTTGTTTCATAAACCAAAAATTTGGGCAAAACTTGAATTTTGGTTTAAATACCTATATCAGTCCTACTCCTGAGAGTACTGCTGCTCTACTGATGAATTACCTTAGGATGCACTGTGAATCCAGCTCCTATTACAGCTACAGTTAAGATCACCCCAGTGGCCATGGCCGCAGTATGACGTGCATCAAACAGGCAAGCCGCAGCGATGGCGATGGCACGGACGGCGTACAAATACAGTAACATATATCCTATGTATATATAGAAGTTTTCCGCAGATGGAAATCCTGTCATGGTGTACGCAGGCAATATATACGCTAGGAAGACTCCACCTGCAGCCAGGAAGCTGTAGCAAATCTGCAAAGAAAATAAATACATATACAATATGCATACAACTGTCAGTATCCCCCTTGTGAGAGAGGGTGGAATAATAAGAGCACATACATGTACTTAAATCACTCTTCTCAGCTCCTTGGGGATAAAGGGGATGCCACAAATCCCCAACACTACCAGGCTTGGGTAACCCATACGGTAAGTGGGCAAGGATCTTCTGCTGTGAGAATTCTGGTCCAGGTAACCTGTACAGTATTAGCACTGAAAAATCTAGTCTTCAATATCTAAAATCTAGATCAGTAATGAAAATTCTAATCTGAATAATATATGTAATAAGTGAGAACTCTAGAATAGATAATCTATATTAATAATGAAAATTCTAATTTTGCTACCCTATGCAATCAATAAAAAGTCTAGACTTGGTAATCTGTATCTATTACTGGAAATTCTAATCATGATACCTATATAAGCACTGAAAATTCTAATTTAGATAATTTAAATTATTAGCGAAAATTCTATTCTTAGTATCCTTTGTAAGTAATGAGAGTTTTAGTCTTCATAATATATATTACCTATGTAATTACTGAGAACTGACATCTTGAAGTTATAAATAACTACAAAAACATTATTTAATATTATCTTTCTTAATTATGTCCTGTTGATAAGAAAAAAATGACAAATATTAGGTAAGCCATATCAGATACTTTATATGGTATATCTGATTTCCGAATGTGATCTGCCCATGATACAATTTTACACTAAAAAGGCATGTAAGTGTCTATAACATAACATGACACTATTTTACACTAAACGAGTATTTAAGTGTCTATATCATAACATTGCCTCTTCACTGTCATGTTAATAATAATATGCATACAAGGCATGTTTGACCAAGTATCAGTAAGGAAGTATACAAATTATATACAAAGTCTATGAAAAGTACATATAGTTCAAGGACTAAACAATATTCTAGAAACTCAGATCACTGACAGTATTTCAGATACATAGTCATGAATTAAGTTATGCTAAAACACAAGACACAATCTGACATATAAGAATCCGTGAAGCTTACAAATGGTTTATTTTTATCATTTTCTCTGTCTTGACAGACGATAGAATAAATATTATACGTATGGTAGTGACCTCTACATTCCAAACTGTCAGTGTGGAGCTTATATTAAAAAATTATACAATATAGCCCACCACTCACCTTTGTTATTATATAGATACCCCTGGAATAGAGACCATCTCCAACATCCCTCGTAACAGCGGGCTTGTCTCTCCACACTTCAGAGATGGCCATGAGTAGTACAGGCCATAACCCTATGCCTACCATTGAGTAATGGAATCCAGCTCTGTTATTTACACTTTCTTGGTGCTGAGAGGTAGCGCTGCGAACGTCCCAGTAAACACAACCTATTATGACTGACATAATGCCCGCAACGAGAGTCATTAACAACCAGTGAACCATGTTGTATGGGAACTGGTAGATCATGGCACGGCTGAAATGGCAAAGACAGCAATAAGTACAGTGAGCCTTAAGACTTTGTCTGATTTTTCAATAATGAATAACTTTTTATAGAGTAGAGGTTAATAGAGTGGTTTAAAATGAGTCATAGATATGGCATTTCAGAACTTCATCATATGCTGTCCATCCTCAACTCATACAATAATTATAATTCAGTAAGAAAATAAATCCAGAAAGAGAGAGAACCTTAATTCTCCAGCTCCAATCTGCCTGTGTTCACTCCCATCCTAATGGGATTAATAGTGACATGTTAAAATGGCAAAAAAATCTGGATGCAGCAGGAGTCAAATAAGAAAGAAACTGGTAAGCTCTCCAATCTTGATTTTTGGTTTTTGCCACAAGACAGCTTTGTTTTTAGAAATGATACCTCATTACTATTGCTACAATTGTAGCAACCCTTGAAGATTAGGAGGGATATGACATCATGACCAGAAAAAATACGTAGACAGTATATGAGAACTTAATTCATTCTAACCAGCATCATGAGTCAATGCAACTTACTCATAAGGAATACACCTGTACTCGTATATGTTATAATTTGCTATTTATGTCACTATTTATCCTAATTATGGGGGTGGACACAGACAGAGTGGAACTGAGGAATTAAAGTTGGATGCCCTTCCTAATACCCCATGGTGGGACTGAACATGGGTTTTTTGTCACTTCCCAAGTCGAGTGCTAGAACCACTGAGCTAACGCTCGATATGAATACATAACTAAGTAAAATTATTAACTTACATCCACAGCCCAAGAAGTTGCATACAGACATTCTCCTTGCGAACCCTTTCGGGGAGTGGGCAAGGTGGTCCTGGATCACTGAGGGCATCTTGTCGTCTCCTAAATGTCTCAGCTAACATCTCCACTCTCTGCGACGACTCCAGCATGGCCTCAGCGCTTAAGTCATCTAATGTAACCAGGTCAACTGGAAGAGAGGAAAGGTATTAATATAAAAGTACAGACTTACTTATGTCATCTTATATGCTTAAATTAATCGAATAAAAGCAAAGGTTAGGGCAGTCATAGTGTGACCTCAACACTCGGATCACCTAATATAACCAAATAACATGAAAGGGAGGTAAACTTGTTGATGTTTCCATTTTATGTGTCAGTATTAACGACCATTATGGGAGTGGACACAGACAAGCTGGATCTGGGGAATAAGGGTGGATGCCTTTATAGGAAGGTAAAGTTACTGACTGGAAAGCATAGTCTCAGCACTCAGATCACAAAATACAGCGAGGTAACAAGAATAAAGTAGAGGTTATCAACTTATTAGTATAGCCTTAACACTCTGGTCGTCTTATAAAACTAGCTTACATGAAAAAAAGATTTGTTCAATAAATAGCAGTCTCAGTATTCAGGTAGAATACAATCTGGTTATTTGAGTTAGTTTCCCAAGGTATGACTTGTGATTTGTAACATCTGTACAACAGGTAGTGCTGTACATATATTTCATAAAAGCATAAAAGTCCCACTGGATAGTTCCAGAAAACAATGCAAAGCAAAATATATTCTGAGTTCTGTTTCATGTGCTTCTTACACTTTCAGATACACAAAATATGACAAACTTAAATCACGTATTCTATATTTTTAATGTCAAACACTACTTACGATAATAATCTGATGGATTTTTGTATGCAGGGCACGGGTATTCGATGAAAGCAAAATATGGTAACATCTCTCTCCTTCTCCCAAAATACATGAGTCGACCAGTAGAGATCAATGCCACTCGTGATATCATGGTGAAGATTTCATATGTGGGAGGCTGTATGGTCAAGATCTGTAAATATAACCAAGACGTCAAATATGCATATGAGGGAATATCTCTCAAAGTATCTAAAACTGTAAACAAAATTATCTAGTCATATACCTTTACCTAAATTGTTTTTGTCTCGACTTTCTAGACAGGAAGTCTATTTCACTGTGCAATATAACACTGAAAGAATCTGGCCACTTTATGTCGCTATTAATTCCCATTTGAATGGTGGTGGACAAAGACAGATTTGAGCTTGGAAATGAAAGACTAATAAAGTATTAATTTTACGATATGAATAGTATTTATTCTATACTTTGGGGAGAAATATATAAAGACAAAATAATAACAGATCAATAAATAATCAACAATTTATTTTTTTATTCGCAGTGTGACATGTAATTCATTTCCAGTCTGCTTGCAGCTCCAGTACTGTAAAGCTTCTTAACATATAAATCATATGATTTACTTAACTCTTAAAGATATTAATAAGCTCATTGTCTTTAAGTACAAAACAAAGAAGAGAGCAAACACTATACAGTACTGTATTTTCATCCTCGAGCTAGTTCTTCATGCAATACAACCTAACTATGAAAGAGGAGACAAAATATAAGACTGAGTCTCCTTCCAGCCAGGCTGAGAAGAAGGAATATTATCTTATCATGCTAAATGCAAATTGAATGGCTATGGAAGCTTGGTAGCATCAGGAAGTTGTAGTATCTGATTATCTTTCCAAGCCTTATATAACCGAGAGATTACGAAACTGAAAGAGTAAGGTAGAGACCTACTGTCTCTGCACTTCTGTTCTGGTTATCACCCGCCTACTTAAAATCTCCTTCGTGTTCCCCTGCTAGTCATAAACGTTGATTAAACAGGGCAGAGAAAGAAGACTGGGAATCCCTTCTTTTGTATTTTCCTTCCATTATAAATAAAGTTTTTTGTTTCGACTCAGCTAACCCACTTATAAGGGGGATTATGTCTTTTGTATATAGATAGATAGATAGATAGATAGGCTAAATAACAATGAAATTAGCAAAAAGCAACAATGAAATAAAAAATAAAAGGTTACTTACCACTATTCTACCTCTACATGCCCATTGTCTCAAGTATTCGACAAGGAAGAAAGTATCAAATATATCCATTCCTCGAGTTGGTTGGTCGAGTAGGACCACATCCGTCTCGAGAAGGAGATGACATGCCACATTCAGCCTTCTTCTCTCGCTGAGTGTTAGATCTTTCACTCTCGTGTGGCGTACTTGCTCAAGGCCTAAATCATTAATGAGGCCATTAATCTGAAAAAAATAAGAATGTATAAATATCTAAATTTATCACTATCATATCGAAGGTTTCGATTTTTGCCGTCAGGAGTCGCCACAGAGAATCGTATCCATATCGCCCCATTCTCTGCTTCCTCCAACATCACACACCAGCGTGTCCTCCCTCACCACATACATAAACCTCATGTAATAGGAAACATAAACTTTGTGAAGGGCAAGAAAAGGCCATAAAAGTAGAGATTTTTTGCGGTGACATATATAATGATACTGTAAAAAAAAAAAAAAAAAAAAAAACAATAACAATAAAATAAAAAGAAAAATAAAAAAAAGTTACTGAAGGAAATAATAGTGGTAAATGCAAAAACAGAAAATATGATAATATGGAAACAAGATGTAAAAGTTTCAAAGTTTCCCTTCAAGACATGAGGAAACATAATTAACAAAACATTCCATGTAAAACACAGAAAAAACAACAAAAAATAATAACTACATAATTACAATACAAAAGGAAAACAAAACTTAAAAAATAAGTAATATAGAAACGAAATAAAGCAAAAACTACAAAACTGAAAAAAACAACAACTACAGAATTGCAGTACAAAAAGAAAACAAACTTTAAAAAAGAAATAATATAGAAAATAAATAAAGCAAAAACTACAAAACTGAAGAAAACAGTCTGCAAACAAGAAGGAGAAATTGTTTACACCAGACAAGGTTAAAGTATTAATCAAGTAAATTTATACGACTTCAAAATTGAGTTTAGAAAACGTTCGCCACTGATTAAATTGAATTGTTTTTGGTTTGCGGTTTCGCGACCTTCTGAACTGGTCATCAATTTTGCTTTATTAAAGCGGGGTTTACACGGTCAAACGGTTCGTCGAACGCGGTTCGACAAACAAGTGTTTGAAGTGATGCTCGATCGTGTGAACGGGGTATATGGTTGTAGACAACCAAACACCCCGTTCACAGGTTCGAACATCACGTCAAGCACTTGTTTGTCGAACGCGGTTCGACAGACAAGTGTTTGAAGTGATGTTCGAACGTGTGAACGGGGTATTTGGTTGTCGAACACGTTCGACAAACGTGTTCGACAACCAAATACCCCGTTCACACGATCGAACATCACTTCAAACACTTATCTGTCGAACCGCGTTCGACGAACAGTTTGACCGTGTAAACCCCCCTTTAAATAGAATTGTCTGAACCATATTGAGAGCTGGGAACATGTTAGGGAAAAAGTCAATATATTTACCAAAAAAATATATATTTACAATTAGTTTATATATGAGAAAGAGAATTACGTTGATTGGGTTATATTGGAAATACTGATGTAAATAACAAAATATCGTTTTTTATTTGATATAAATATTACGATGACCGTGATATTTTGGAAGTCCTAATACAGATGGCGTCCTCGACTTTGAGACGTCAGGTCGAGGGTTCGCGCCCCGCCACAGTCTGAGGTTAGCAAGGACATGCACTTTGGGTAAGGATTACATCTGCCAAAACAAGTCCTTCGCAAGAAGGCAACCGTCCTATCCCTTGGTAGAAAAGGGAGTCCGTGACGTAAAACACGCTTATTACGATGACCGTGATATTTTGGAAGTCCTAATACAAATAATAACACCATTATTGAAATAATAATAATAATAATAATGTGTTATTTTCCCTATATGGATGTTAATATTGTTTATAATATTTGCTTTGTTAAATGAAAAAGGTATTAGGTGTATTTCTAATAGTCCATGTTCCCCTGCGTGCCGTAAAAGTTGACTAAATGGGGCAGTGAGAGGGGACTAAGAATCTCCTCCATTGGATTTTCCTTCAGTAAAGTCAAGTTTCTTGCTTTGACTCAGCCACCCCATTACTAGGGATATTATGACTTTTATGTACGGAAAGTATCAAAACATTAACTTTAACAATATGTACTTAAGTGAAACCAGATGTGTTCTTTTAAGGTATTACCTCTGTCCAAGAAGGCTTAACTATGCAACATAAAACGGTGATACATCTATCTATCTATCTATCTATCTATCTATCTATCTATCTATCTATCTATCTATATATATATATATATATATATATATATATATATATATATATATATATATATATATATATATATATATATAAACCATTGAGGGAGGTTTTGGACTTGAAGAGGATTGGTCAAATAGTTCGATGTTAAATCATCATTCAATTACGGTTGTTTTCCTATGGCTACCTCTACACCGTATATATTGGCACATTCGTCACACATCTCTTACTATCCCTTCCCATTTGACAAGTCACAACGCTCTCCATCTGTTTCTCTTTACTTACTTTCTCGGTGTCTGGGCCCGATAAGAGTAAATTTCTTTGCCCGTTCCGGCGTCACACTCATAATAATTAAAAAAATAAAAAAGTTTTGTGTCAAAATTAGTCCCCAATGGACAGTGGCAATCAAATGTATATTAACTGCTAAGAATATGCAAAATGGCAAGTAATGCTTTTGACATAAAAACAACAGAAAGTTATGCAATTTTTCCCCTTAAGTATTTAATATCCACAAGAAAGCTTGTTTTTTTGTTTGTTTTCAAAAGGAGTTTACCGAAGCTGATTTCCTTATAGGTTAAAAATATAAAAAAAAAACCGGCGCCCCCCAAAACGGTATTATGTGGGTTGAACTTTACCCTTATTTACCACAATAATGGATCCACATCCACCCTTTTCACATGTGACAGACTGAGAGAGAGAGAGAGAGAGAGAGAGAGAGAGAGAGAGAGAGAGAGAGAGAGAGAGAGAGAGAGAGAGAGAGAGAGAGAGAGAGAGAGAGAGAGAGAGTAAACATATGAATATCCTCATCGGAAATTAAGCCAGCACAACTTGGTGTCGGTTCGAAGCCCTGATCAATGGAGAGAGTTGGTGTCAGAAGGAAATTCTACTTTAAATATTCGTAATACAACTAAACACTAACCTAACCTACAAGAAGCGAGTGAGAAACAGTGACCACAAATGAACATAGGAAAAAGCTGCAAAATAATAATAATAAGAAGGAGACGAAGAAAATGAGCATTACTAAAACGCATATTAAAGCCTGAGCTTTAAAGATACTGTTCCTTCACTGACCACGAATGTCTTTTGCACCCTATTCACCGGTTTTCATGGAGACAGGGTCTCTCTCTCTCTCTCTCTCTCTCTCTCTCTCTCTCTCTCTTCTCTCTCTCTCTCTCTCTCTCTCTCTCTCTCCTCTTTGTTTCTGGAAAAGATATTAGAAACACTTTTGGGAGTTTCCCACCCTGTCTGGGGAGGAATTACCTAGCAAAGGCTCTCAGCTTTTAGTAAATATTCTTTAAGGAATAGGTGACGTAGTGAGCTTCATAAAAATATAAAAAGAATGATTTTTGCGTATAATAAAAATGAACATATTTGGGTCTTTATGGTAATATGAGAGAGAGAGAGAGAGAGAGAGAGAGAGAGAGAGAGAGAGAGAGAGAGAGAGAGAGAGAGAGAGAGAGAGAGAGAGGAGAGAGAGAGAGAGAGAGAGAGAGAGAGAGAGAGAGAGAATATGAAAAGAGGCTAAAAGGTTCATACCAAAACCACATAACAGTATAAGGTCATTTGAATTCTAACAGTAGTCCATAATACACAGAGAGCCTTGTTTACCCACAGAGAATAAACGAACGAATAGTCATGCAAAAGACAGTGTGAGAAATGAGAGTGGGTAGGTAATGAAAAACGCTGCCCACACACACACACACACACACGTTTTTTTTGGATTTAAGGACGTACTTTTATTGCGTGGGAATAGTTGATGATAGGAATTCGCTAAGTGAGGAAATAGTAAATGCTGACTGTATTCATAGTTTTAAGGACAAATATGATAAGTTTCACTGTGTAAAAACATAAAAACAATCAGGAGACAGGCGGTTATGAGGATAAGGCTCTTTCCCATAAGCACAGTTATGTAAATACAATTATGCACATACACACAAACACACACACACACACACACACAAACTTAGGTAATTACACATGTACTAGACCCAACAATGGCCAGGAAAGGAGATGAATCATCAAGGCTTGATCTAGTTCCGGTTTTACGTCACGGACTCCCTTTTCTACCAAGGGCTAGGACGGTTGCCTTCTTGCGAAGAACTTGTTTTGGCAGATGTAATCGTTACCCCGAGTGCATGCCCTTGCTAACCTCAGACCGTGACGGGCGCGAACCCTCGACCTGACGCCTCAAAGTCGCGGAAGCTACCGCTTGAGCCACGGTGACTACTGTCAAGGTTTGATCTACTATTCACAGATAATGTGTTAGATATTGGTATAACTAAGTATGAACCACCTATTGGAAAAAAGTGACCACTGAGGGTAAACCAGCTGCGGCTGTCGGTTCCCACTGTAGAATTTCTTTCCCGCTACCTTGTGGGTGATCCATGCAGGGTGGAAGGGGAGGGAGACGTGGCAACCCTTTATCCCCAAGGAGCTGAGAGGAGTGGTTGAGTGTGTGTAGATCGTGGTGAATGTGCGTTTCTTGGCTCGGTCACCCTCCTTACGAGGGGGAATGAAGCATGTGTATATGTATATGTATGTGTGTTGTTGATGGATCATTTCATTTAGGATAGTCTGTGTGGGAATAGGCGAACAGAGAAGGAAATGAGGAAGAACTATCCAAAAGGAGATTCCGAGAGAATTAATGAATAATTCGCAGGTATCGATCGATATGGTGAAATTTTTTTCACAAATAATCAGCACAGATGTTCTAAAT
>JAXCGZ010003058.1:12500-24838 GCA_037179515.1 Halocaridina rubra | reverse complement strand
TATATATATATATATATATATATATATATATATATATATATATATATATATATATATATATATATATATATATATATATATATATATATATATATATATATATATATATATATATATATATATATATATATATATATATATATATATATATATATATATATATATATATATATATATATATATATATATATATATATATATATATATATATATATATATATATATATATATATATATATATATATAGATATAGAAGCATATGAAAATAGTAAAAATAACAGATATTAAGCTATTTACATAAAATAACAAATAGATAACTAAATATGCAAACACACATATACATATGCATACACACAAATTCATATACACATACATATATACACACACGGCGGGCATTAGAACACACACATTCAGTATCTCTTAAATGTTTGAGTTTTTGAGTGACCAAGACTTAAGTATAAAACATAAACAAAATTTCCCTAAATAAGAAATCCAGCAGAGTATTGTGAGTAAAAAAATTATATTTGTTGTATAACGAGACTGTCCAAAATATTAAAGGAAAACAGTGAGAACATTTTCGTGAGGGGAAAGAGAAGCTATTCTGTTCTGCCTTGAAGGAACTTCAGAAGAGTTGCCAGAGGTGAAGACATCACATCACATTACCTAATGTTTTGTGTAATTTGGGGGGAGCTCTTACAGCCGTTTACCTGATCCTGTGGTTCCATATATTATTAAAATCAGTATCCTTCCCATTTATATTAATTTGATAGTTAGTCTGATACACGAAATAATTGAATACTTAAATAAATACTAAAAATACACCTGTCAACAGTACTGAGTTAAGTTGCCAAGTATCACAGCTGTCTTATTTTTCTTCAATTTTCTTCTTTTCCGTGCCCTCTGGTGGCGGGCACAGCATCAATGAATAGCCCCAACGTATTCCCTGCGTGTCGTAAGAGGCGACTAAAAGTGGATGGGGTGGGGGGACTAGGAATCCCCCCCTTGTATTAACCTCCTGCGAGACGTCAAAGAAGAGGGGGAGTAGAGGGGAGAATAACTTCTCCCCAAACTCTAGTTTTGGGGTGTCTAAATGTGCGTGGTTGTAGTACGATAGAGAGCAAAAGATGTGAGATTGGATATATGTTTGGTAGGAGGAAGATGGATGTATTGGCATTGTGTGAGACGAAGATGAAAGGAAAAGGAGAAGTGGCATTTGGTGATGTGACAGGTAGGGTGTCTGGGGTTGAAAGGGGGAGAGCGAGAGAAGGTGTGGCATTATTGGTGAGTGAGTGGATGGTAAATAAGGTAGTAAATAAAAAAAACCGAGGAGTATGATTGGTGTATCTCGGTTGGATAGGGTTAGGAATTAAGTGGTGAGAGCAAGAATGGGTGTGAGGAGAGAAATTGCAGCCAGAGTAGATATGAATGTTCTGAGATGGTTCGGCCATGTGCAAAGGATGGATGAGGAAACACTGCTGAAAAAGGTGATGAATGCGAGAGTTGATGGGAGAAATGCTAGAGGGAGGCCTAGGTTTGGGTGGGTGGATGGAGTAAGGAGAGCTCTGAATGACAGGAGGATGGATGTGAGGGAAGCAAGCGAGCATGCTAGGAATAGGAATGAGTGGCGAGCGATTGTAATGCAGCTCTGATCTGCATCTGCTGTTGCTACCGGGCTGCATCTTACAGAGGTAGCCCTTTGGTAGGGGCAGTAGGGGAGTTGGCAGTTGTGAAGCGACACAGGTTGTGGAAGAGCCGGGAGGATGGGCTGTGGCACTCCATCAGTGCCATCTGAATGGTCGCTAGCTCCCTCGTCATTGCCCATAGAGCAAAGTAATCCCCTTACTGTTTTCTTTCTTTGATGTCGGCTACCCCCCAATTAAAGGGGGAAACGGCCAAGGTAGATAGACTTTTAGCTTTCTCTTTTATTATTTATTTTATTTTGTATATATACTGAGTTAAATGTAAAGTCTGATCCTGTGATAACATACCTTGGTTAGCAAGTGAGTTTATCAGCTAAGAAGAATATATAGCAGAAACAGGTGGGTGTCTCCTCAGATACCAATTCGAATTTTCTTTCAAGTACACTTTTGTTTTTGTTTGCATTTTTTATTTTTTCCCTCAAATTACCAGTAAAATTTTTAAGTTAGGATGTGTGTTACCAGAAAAGTGATAAATTGAGGAACTAAATAGCACTTTTATGAAGATATAAAAATTCTGTGTGAAGCTTAAATCAAAGTTTTTTCTTTTTTTTTCTATATTCATTGAAAGGGAAAACATGAAAATTAGGCCATCTCTGTCCCAAACCCCCCCACCCATGGGTCGGGGAGGGAAGATAGAGGATCTCCATGGGACGTAGCAGCAGGAGGAGGGGTAGCTATTACGAGATTAAAACAGAAAATCAAGAATTTAGAGGCAATGGTTATAAGCCTTGATGATAAAATTCGGAATATGGCTAGAGAAGTGAAAGAAAAAGAAACACTCAGAGAGGAAATAAGATTTTTGGAGGAAGCAAATAAAGCACAAGGACAAGTGAGAAAAGAACTAGAAAAATGAATAAAAAAGCTGGAAGGGGAAAAGAGTGAACTAGAAACCAGAATTTCTAAACAAGAAGATAACAACAAACAGATGAATGGCAACTTAAATGAATTAGATGCTAGTTCACTTCTCTTTTCTGAGAGACGAGATTGCAGCTTGGAATGTCCAGATTAAGGAAAACATTGAACAGTTTAGAAAAGAGTTTCAGGAGCTGAATATGGAACATGATGCCATGAAAACTTCCTTTGCTGATGTATTAAAGGGGAATGTGGCAGTAAAAGAGGCTGTAAAAGTGGTGGTACTGGAAAACATACAAACAGTTGACTATAGAGAGACAATTATCGAAAAAATGAAAGATGTTGTGATGGAAAGGGCAAATTCACTTATTAAACAGGCACTTGATAAAGAGAAGACAGTGGTAATCTCAGGCATAAGCGAATCCCAGGAGCCAACATGGCAGGGGAGACTTGAAGAAAATAAAGCTAGGGTTGTAGACCTGATAAGAAAGCTTGGAGTAGTTTGTGGTCCTGAGGATATTGTAAACATTCAACAACTAGGCAAATATTCGAGGGAAGGAAAGCAGAGACCAAAGTAACCTTTGAGAGAGGGGAACATTTAGAGAAATATTGATGAGAAAAAAGTCTAAAAGACCTTCAAGAATTCAAAGAAGTGTTCATTAGACAATACAGAACACAGGAAGAGATGGAAAAGATAAAAAACTTGTTGCAAGAGGCAAGAAGTTTAAATGAGGAAAGAAATGAAGAAGAGAAGAAAAATTTTCATTTCAGAGTTCTTCCAGACAAAGGGGAGATCAAAAAGAGAATGACAGAAGATCAGGGGATGAGGCCTCATTAAGATTGTTATACACAAATGCTGATGGATTAGCTGGTAAGGCAGTAGAATTAAAAGATAGGATTCACATCAGTAAAGCAGATATAGTAGCAATTACAGAGACTAAGTTGAGTGAGGACATAAACAGTGTCACAGTTTTTCCTAAGGGCTTCAGAATATCAAGGGTTGAAAGATCTGAGAGGACTGGTGGAGGGATAGCACTGCTTATAAGTGAAAGGATTCAAGTTGAAGAAATAAACTTGGCTATAGAAAGTGAGTTTAAGGAATTTCTTGTTGCTCGCATAAATACTGGGTCAGAGAGCATTATTATAACTGTTGTATATAACCCATCAAGGAACCAGAATAGGCTAGAAGTTTATGAGGAAAGTCATATACGTACTATTGAAGTCATAAACTCAGTTGTTACTATGGCACTGGAGAAAAAATGTAGGATTTTGATTATGGGAGACTTTAATCATAAAGAGATAGATTGGATAAATCTTGACCCACACAGTGGTGAGGACTCATTAGGGGAAAGATTCCTAGATTGCGTTCAACGGAATTTCCTACACCAACATGTAATGGAACCAATGAGGGCCAGGGGTGGGGATGAGCCATCACTACCTGATCTAGTATTCACAGATAACGTGTTGGATATTGAAAAAATTGAGTATGAATCACCAATTGGAAAGAGTGACCACTGTGTGTTGTTGATGGAGTATATCATTGAAGATATTCTTCCTGAGAGTAGAGGCACTGAGAACATGAGGAGGAATTATCCAGAAGGAGATTACATCAAAATGAATGAGCTTTTTGCAGTTATTGACTGGAGAACCTTATTTTACAAAAAAATCTGTACAAGAAATGTATGACATCTCTTGTGAGAAATATGGGAAGATAGTAGATTGCTGCATACCTGTCACCAAAGTAGGTGTAATTTATGTCAGAGAGAAATGGTTTGATAATGAGTGTAAAAGAGCTAAGGAGTGGAGAGAAAAATTCTGGAAAAGGTATAGGAGAAGAAAAAATATAAATGCCTGGCAAACCTACAAAAGAGCAAGAATGATTACCTAAGTAAAAAAAGAGAGGCAGAGAAAGGCTATGAGAGGGACATCACTAGGAAGACTAAAGAAAATCCCAAGCTTTTCCACAGCTTTATCAAAGGAAAACTGAAGGTAAAAGAACAGGGTTTAAGGCTTAAGAGAGCAGATGGAAGCATCACTGAGACGGATGAATTGATCTGCAAAAAATTGAACAAGGAGTTTCAGTCAGTATTTACAGTAGAAAATACCCCACCCCCTCAGATTGCAGAGATAGAAGCTCAAGGGCAGGTATTAGAGAACATCAACCTTACAGCCACTGAGGTATGCAAAGCACTGATGTAGTTAGATGTTCATAAAGCTGCAGGTCCTGATGATATATCCCCTCATGTGTAGTCTCCGTGGCAAAATGGTAGCGTCCGTGACTGAAGCGGCAGGTCGAGGGTTCGCACCCCGTCGCAAACTGAGGTTAGTAACGGCATACACTCACGGTATTGATTACATCTGCCAAAACAAGTTCTTCCCAAGAAGGCAACCGTCCTAGCTCTTAGTAGAAGAGGGAGTTCGTGACGTAAAACCGAATCCAAAGCTGCAAGGCCTGATGTTATATTCCCTTATGTACTTAAAAAATGCACAAACCCAAATCAGTGTCATTAAGTATCATATTTAAAAAGTCACTGGAGTCAGGGGAGATTCCGAGATGCTGGAAACAAGCAAACGTGATACCTATCTTCAAAAAGGGAAGGAGGGATACGGCTCTAAACTATAGACCAGTTTCCTTGACCAGCATAGTTTGCAAAGTTATGGAGAGACTACTAAGGAAACATATCTCTCTTCACGTGGAATCCTTCAACTTTTTGTCAGTGAGGCAACATGGCTTCAGAGAAGGTAGATCAAGAGTAACAATCTTAGAATTTTATGATGAGGTAAGCCGAAACTTACAGGAAAGAGAGGGCTGGGCAGATTGCATATTCCTAGACTTCCAGAAAGTTTTTGACACTGTTCCACATGGGAGACTTATTAGAAAAAAAAACATTTATTTCCATTTTGTACAATGGTTATTCAACATTAATAGTAACTTATAAGTAGATATGTAATTAAACTAATAAATAAGAGGGTTAGACAAATAGTAAAATTAAATGTAGCTTTCATAGAAAATAATAATGCTGTAATAAAAATGTTAACAATAATGTTAATAATAAAGTAGTAAGTATGCCACTAGATACAGGATCATTATTATCGGCATCATTTCCATATTTGTTTCCTTACAATGAGAATAATTAGTTCTTAATGAGCAGCAACTATTTGTCCAAAAGAAAACTATATAGTGTGCCTTTGAAAGCTGTGAAGGAGGATGCATTTTTAAGATGCTCTGGAATATTATTCCAGAGTGTTGGCCCTTTGATAGTGATCATCTTTGAACCTGCTTCTGTGTTTGTTCTGTGAATAAAGAGCTCACTGCTCTGTCTTGTGTTGGTTCCCCTTATATCCCTGACTGTTTTTAAATCAAATAGCCAGCTAGGATAATGATGGTCCAAAATTTTGAATACAAAAACATAAATAGCATAAGCGACCTTATTTTCTGCCCGCAGCCACCCAAGTTTATTGAGAGCTGGTGTGATGTGGTCATATTTTCTTATTTCTCCCAGGGCAACTCGAGCTGCAAAATTAATAAGCTTCTGTATTCTGTTTATCTGAGTCTTAGTGGTAGCTCCCCAAACAGTTGTGCAGTAATTAATGTGACTTAGGGCTAGAGATTCAACAACAGTTATTCGAGTGATTGTCTCAAAATTGTCTTTTATACGTGATAAGTACATTAATGTTCCTGTAACCTTTTTGCATACTTTATCTATGTGGGAATCAAACAACATGTGGTTATCAAAGTGAATTCCTAGGTTTTTGACTGTTTTGCTAGGTGTAATAATATTGTCGCAAAAATTAATTGTTGTATTTTCTGGAATTTGTGCTATGTAGAACCTTGAACCAATAAATATGCACTGTGTTTAACTTTCGTTAATTAACAGCCCAATTTCTTGGAAATAGGTTTGAATTTTTGACAGAGTGTTTTATGCTCTTAAAGTTAGCTCTGGGAGATTATTAATATCACCACTAAGGAGTAGTTGAGTGTCATCTGCATATTGTACGACTAGACAGTCAGAAATGAAAGAAGATAGATCATTTACGTAAATGGAGAAGAGGATAGGACCAAGTACTGATCCCTGTGGAACACCAAATGATACATTTTTTGGCACAGAGATAATGTTGTTAAGACGTATGGACTGTTTACGATTAGATATATACTCGCTAAACCAGCTTGGATCAATATTTAAGTTAATACATTTACTTGAAAGAATTTCATGGTTTACACTGTCGAAGGCTTTTGATAAGTCTAATAATATAAGCAAAGATATTTTTTTCATATCTATATTATTATATATACTATTCATAACTTTAAGCAGTGCAGTTTCCGTCGAGAGTTTTGGTCTGAAACCATGTTGGTTAATCGTTAGTAGTCTATTTGATTCTAAATATGACATAAGTTGGCATGCAACAATTTTTTCTAATATTTTAGAGAAAATGGGTAGCAGGGAAATGGGACAATAGTTTGTCACATCTTCTCTGTCCCCCTTTTTATGCAGAGGTATTACATGTGATATTTTCCAAGAGTCCGGAAGCTTTTTAGTAACAATGGAAGTGTTCATAATAGTTAGAATATAGGATGCAATCATGGGTAGAGCATCCTTGATGAACTGAAATGGTATACCATCTGAACCATAAGAGCCAGAGTTTCTTAGGCTCTTTATGGTAAGAATTAGGGTAGCACAATCGATAGGATTAATCTTGAAGTACTCTCTTGTGTTTTCATTGGAAGAATTGTCATTTAAGCAATTACTCATATTCACTGAGTTGATGTTTTCTTGAGTTTTTTCATATGTATTTTTGCCAACGTTAGCAAAATAGTTATTAAGCTGCAAGCAATGGCTAGAATAGGTGGAAATATCTTGGAATGGATAAAAACTTACTTAGAAGGCAGGGAACACAGGGTTAGAGAAAGACACTCAGTGTTTGAATGGAGAAGAGTTAGTAGTAGAGTTGCACAGGGTTCAGTTTTAGGGCCACTTTTGTTCCTTGTATATGTAAATGACCTACCAGAGTCTGTAAATTCATTCATGAATATGTTTGCAGATGATGCAAAGATTGTGACGAAAGTAGGAAACGAGAACAATGGTAGAGAATTTAGGAAAATCTAAATAGTCTGCATGAGTGGCCAGAAAAGTGGCTAATGAAATTCAATACTTCAAAATGTAAGGTAATGGGAATGAGTACAAGTGCAAGAAGGCCCAAGCTTGACTACTCGGTGGCTGGAGTACAACTTCAAGAGACAGAAAATGAGAGAGATCTAGGAGTAAACATACTTTCAGATTTGTCTCCAGAAATACATATAAATGGCATAGTAAGGGTAGCCCTCAGGCACATGGACAAGGAAATGTTCAGAATATTCATGTAACCTATGTGAGGCCAATATTTGCATATGCAACCCCCTTTTGGAATCCGTACTTGGAAAAACACATAGCTAAGCTTGAAAAAGTTCAAAGACATGCCCCGAAACTGATGCCAGGAATACGCTATCTCAGTTATGAAGAGAGGCTGAGGGAATTAGACTTGCCATCACTCGAAGCTAGAAGATTGAGGGGGGATATGGTGACAGTCTTTAAATTCCTTCATGGTTATGATAAAGTGGATAGGGATCGATATTTTGATATGGCTGGCTCTCGAACTAGAGGTCATAGTTTGAAGCTTTGTAAGAAAACTTCTTTGCAGGATGTAAGGAAATACTTTTTCAGTGTAAGAGTAGTAGGAAATTGGAATTCGCTGAGGGAGGAGGTAGTTAATGCTATCTCAATCCATAGTTTTAAGGACAGGTATGATAAGTATCACTAATTAGAAAATGGAACCGATCAGGAAACAGGAAGATACGAGCTTTGGGCTCTTTCCCGTAAACACAATTAGGTAATCACAATTAGGTAATCACAGACATATATATGCATATAAAAAGTTATACGCATATACGCCAAATTACATATGAACACACAAACATACAAATAGAAGTAAACTAAAAGAAAACTATAAATACACATAACACGGCTGAATAAAGAGGCTGCCTAATCAAATGAGGGCGGCCTGTCTTGGGGAATTATCTTGGCCAGCGTATGCTTGAGGAGTATCTTGTCTACTGCATCAGGTACCCACTGGCCTTTAGACAAATTGAAATTATTGGACGTTTCAATAACGGCTGATTCCACTATCTCGCGCTTATATGGACATGAGCTCCTAATGATCATGGCGGCACCATTCCAGTTGATAGTATGCCCGTGTTCCCTCATATGAACAAAGATAGCAGAGTTCTCTTGGCCATATATATATATATATATATATATATATATATATATATATATATATATATATATTATATATATATATATATATATATATATATATATATATATATATATGCATGTGTGTATGCATGTCTGTGTGTATTTATGTGTATGTATTTATATATATATATATATATATATATATATATATATATATATATATATATATATATATATATATATATATAAATATATATGAATATTTTTTTTTTTTTACCCCGACCGGGACTCGAACCTAGGACTTATGATTACTAAGTCAAGGCGCTACCACTACACCACAGAAGGTTAAAAGGAATCCAACCTTATAGTTTATATCTGCTATACTTAGGAATGAACGCATTCTAACTGAATGCCACTATGTTCATATTACAGATTCCCCAACCTCACTCGTGGCTTCATTTTAGCATTTAATTCAATTCCCAATCTCATTCGGGCATGAAATATCAAATAAGCACATTACATATGTGAAAACATGAATAGTTTTTTACCCCGACCGGGACTCGAACCTAGGACTTATGATTACTAAGTCAAGGCGCTACCACTACACCACAGAAGGTTAAAAGGAATCCAACCTTATAGCTTATATCTGCTATACTTAGGAATGAACGCATTCTAACTAAACGCCACTATGTTCATATTACAGATTCCCCAACCTCACTCGTGGCTTCATTTTAGCATTTAATTCAATTCCCAGTCTCATTCGGGCATGAAATATCAAATAGGCACATTACATATGTGAAAACATGAATAATTTTTTACCCCGACCGGGACTCGAACCTAGGACTTATGATTACTAAGTCAAGGCGCTACCACTACACCACAGAAGGTTAAAAGGAATCCAACCTTATAGCTTATATCTGCTATTCTTAGGAATGAACGCATTCTAACTGAATGCCACTATGTTCATATTACAGATTCCCCAACCTCACTCGTGGCTTCATTTTAGCATTTAATTCAATTCCCAATCTCATTCGGGCATGAAATATCAAATAAGCACATTACATATGTGAAAACATGAATAATTTTTTACCCCGACCGGGACTCGAACCTAGAACTTATGATTACTAAGTCAAGGCGCTACCACTTCACCACAGAAGGTTAAAAGGAATCCAACCTTATAGCTTATATCTGCTATACTTAGGAATGAACGCATTCTAACTGAATGCCACTATGTTCATATTACAGATTCCCCAACCTCACTCGTGGCTTCATTTTAGCATTTAATTCAATTCCCAATCTCATTCGGGCATGAAATATCAAATAAGCACATTACATATGTGAAAACATGAATAATTTTTTACCCCGACCAGGACTCGAACCTAGGACTTATGATTACTAAGTCAAGGCGCTACCACTACACCACAGAAGGTTAAAAGGAATCCAACCTTATAGCTTATATCTGCTATACTTAGGAATGAACGCATTCTAACTGAATGCCACTATGTTCATATTACAGATTCCCCAACCTCACTCGTGGCTTCATTTTAGCATTTAATTCAATTCCCAATCTCATTCGGGCATGAAATATCAAATAAGCACATTACATATGTGAAAACATGAATCATTTTTTACCCCGACCAGGACTCGAACCTAGGACTTATGATTAATAAGTCAAGGCGCTACCACTACACCACAGAAGGTTAAAAGGAATCCAACCTTATAGCTTATATCTGCTATACTTAGGAATGAACGCATTCTAACTGAATGCCACTATGTTCATATTACAGATTCCCCAACCTCACTCGTGGCTTCATTTTAGCATTTAATTCAATTTCCAATCTCATTCGGGCATGAAATATCAAATAAGCCCATTACATATGTGAAAACATGAATAGTTTTTTACCCCGACCGGGACTCGAACCTAGGACTTATGATTACTAAGTCAAGGCGCTACCACTACACCACAGAAGGTTAAAAGGAATCCAACTTTATAGCTTATATCTGCTATTCTTAGGAATGAACGCATTCTAACTGAACGCCACTATGTTCATATTACAGATTCCCCAACCTCACTCGTGGCTTCATTTTAGCATTTAATTCAATTCCCAGTCTCATTCGGGCATGAAATATCAAATAAGCACATTGCATGTGTGAAAACATGAATAATTTTTTACCCCGACCGGGACTCGAACCTAGGACTTATGATTACTAAGTCAAGGCGCTACCACTACACCACAGAAGGTTAAAAGGAATCCAACCTTATAGCTTATATCTGCTATACTTAGGAATGAACGCATTCTAACTGAATGCCACTATGTTCATATTACAGATTCCCCAACCTCACTCGTGGCTTCATTTTAGAATTTAATTCAATTCCCAATCTCATTCGGGCATGAAATATCAAATAAGCACATTACATATGTGAAAACATGAATAGTTTTTCACCCCGACCGGGACTCGAACCTAGGACTTATGATTACTAAGTCAAGGCGCTACCACTACACCACAGAAGGTTAAAAGGAATCCAACCTTATAGCTTATATCTGCTATACTTAGGAATGAACGCATTCTAACTGAATGCCACTATGTTCATATTACAGATTCCCCAACCTCACTCGTGGCTTCATTTTAGCATTTAATTCAATTCCCAGTCTCATTCGGGCATGAAATATCAAATAAGCACATTACATATGTGAAAACATGAATAATTTTTTACCCCGACCGAGACTCGAACCTAGGACTTATGATTACTAAGTCAAGGCGCTACCACTACACCACAGAAGGTTAAAAGGAATCCAACCTTATAGCTTATATCTGCTATACTTAGGAATGAACGCATTCTAACTGAATGCCACTATGTTCATATTACAGATTCCTCAACCTCACTCGTGGCTTCATTTTAGCATTTAATTCAATTCCCAATCTCATTCGGGCATGAAATATCAAATAAGCACATTACATATGTGAAAACATGAATCATTTTTTACCCCGACCAGGACTCGAACCTAGAACTTATGATTACTAAGTCAAGGCGCTACCACTTCACCACAGAAGGTTAAAAGGAATCCAACCTTATAGCTTATATCTGCTATACTTAGGACTGAATGCACTCTAACTGAATGCCACTATGTTCATATTACAGATTCCCCAACCTCACTCGTGGCTTCATTTTAGCATTTAATTCAATTCCCAATCTCATTCGGGCATGAAATATCAAATAAGCACATTACATATGTGAAAACATGAATAATTTTTTACCCCGACTGGGACTCGAACCTAGGACTTATGATTACTAAGTCAAGGCGCTACCACTACACCACAGAAGGTTAAAAGGAATCCAACCTTATAGCTTATATCTGCTATACTTAGGAATGAACGCATTCTAACTGAATGCCACTATGTTCATATTACAGATTCCCCAACCTCACTCGTGGCTTCATTTTAGCATTTAATTCAATTCCCAATCTCATTCGGGCATGAAATATCAAATAAGCACATTACATATGTGAAAACATGAATAATGTTTTACCCCGACCAGGACTCGAACCTAGGA
>JAXCGZ010003058.1:0-2500 GCA_037179515.1 Halocaridina rubra | reverse complement strand
TATATATATATATATATATATATATATATATATATATATATATATATATATATATATATATATATATATATATATATATATATATATATATATATATATATATATATATATATATATATATATATATATATATATATATATATATATATATATATATATATATATATATATATATATATATATATATATATATATATATATATATATATATATATATATATATATATATATATATATATATATATATATATATATATATATATATATATATATATATATATATATATATATATATATATATATATATATATATATATATATATATATATATATATATATATATATATATATATATATATATATATATATATATATATATATATATATATATATATATATATATATATATATATATATATATATATATATATATATATATATATATATATATATATATATATATATATATATATATATATATATATATATATATATATATATATATATATATATATATATATATATATATATATATATATATATATATATATATATATATATATATATATATATATATATATATATATATATATATATATATATATATATATATATATATATATATATATATATATATATATATATATATATATATATATATATATATATATATATATATATATATATATATATATATATATATATATATATATATATATATATATATATATATATATATATATATATATATATATATATATATATATATATATATATATATATATATATATATATATATATATATATATATATATATATATATATATATATATATATATATATATATATATATATATATATATATATATATATATATATATATATATATATATATATATATATATATATATATATATATATATATATATATATATATATATATATATATATATATATATATATATATATATATATATATATATATATATATATATATATATATATATATATATATATATATATATATATATATATATATATATATATATATATATATATATATATATATATATATATATATATATATATATATATATATATATATATATATATATATATATATATATATATATATATATATATATATATATATATATATATATATATATATATATATATATATATATATATATATATATATATATATATATATATATATATATATATATATATATATATATATATATATATATATATATATATATATATATATATATATATATATATATATATATATATATATATATATATATATATATATATATATATATATATATATATATATATATATATATATATATATATATATATATATATATATATATATATATATATATATATATATATATATATATATATATATATATATATATATATATATATATATATATATATATATATATATATATATATATATATATATATATATATATATATATATATATATATATATATATATATATATATATATATATATATATATATATATATATATATATATATATATATATATATATATATATATATATATATATATATATATATATATATATATATATATATATATATATATATATATATATATATATATATATATATATATATATATATATATATATATATATATATATATATATATATATATATATATATATATATATATATATATATATATATATATATATATATATATATATATATATATAAAGTACTTATTAATTTCGTGACCTAAACTTCAATAAAGTTCACTTTGAGAAGGTGACCAATTTAGGTCACGAAAGTAATAGGTACTTTACATATATATATATTTTTATTGCTTTATTTAATGGGCTTTTCCTTCCATTTTAGACTCTATGTTAACAGTTCAGTGTTATCAATATATATATATATATATATATATATATATATATATATATATATATATATATATATATATATATATATATATATATATATATATACATATGTATATATATATATATATATATATATATATATATATATATATATATATATATATATATATATATATATATATATATATATATATATATATATATATATATATATATATATATATATATATATATATATATATATATATATATATATATATATATATATATATATATATATATATATATATATATATATATATATATATATATATATATATATATATATATATATATATATATATATATATATATATATATATATATATATATATATATATATATATATATATATATATATATATATATATATATATATATATATATATATATATATATATATATATATATATATATATATATATATATATATATATATATATATATATATATATATATATATATATATATATATATATATATATATATATATATATATATATATATATATATATATATATATATATATATATATATATATAAGT
>JAXCGZ010003057.1:0-24872 GCA_037179515.1 Halocaridina rubra | reverse complement strand
ATCCATCTATGTCATACCATACAGTACAATTGTTCATCTGTATACCTCTCCTCTGTGCTTACTTGTATCTATATCTATATGTATCCACTAACCTCGTCCTGTACTGAACCTGTCTACAGCTTTATATTCCAGTTTTAAGCTTCGGTGAAGCTACTAATTAAGCTCTTAAAGGTCCTATAAAATAATTTCTAAAAGTATTGCATTAATTGGGAGACATGATATACTCGTATGCTATTATCTGGCTAATTCTCAGAGAGATGATCACGTTAGTTCAATGGTAGAGCACCTACAGCATCGGGAAGGGCACCCATCCTTAATCCCCCAACTCCAAACTGTGTATACTCCCATTCATGAAGACAACGTGTGACAGACAACTGCAAATATAATCTCTGTTTAACATATGTACCCACTTAGATATACATTAAACTAATGAGATTACTATAACTTTTGTGGATTAGTATTTGGCTTTGTGGGCAATAGCTATCCTGTCATTCCGATTGACCTGGGTTCGAACCCACCTCGCTTGTTTTTGAAAAAAAATCTTTTTAACTAAGACATGTCATGACTGAGATAATTTTCTAGGCCCTGCTAACTAAGCAGTATGTGACAGGCTGTTTGTTGAATAAACTGGAGCATCAGCTCAGGCAAGATATAGGCAAGTGATGCTTGAGTCTTAAGAGTAGTAGGCAGGCCCATGGCATCATCCGCCAGTTGCGATCCTACAGCTGAAGGGTCTTGGACTTAAATAGGACTATTCAGGACAGTTCGTATATATCAACACCGAATATTCTTGGATATTCGTTACACATCTCATATCCCTTCACATCTGACAAGTCACAGCACTCCCCATCTCTGCTTCTCTTTACTTTGTTTTCTTCGTGGCCAGGCCTGATGGGGGCAGTTTTATTTTTTTTTTCCGCCCTGGTGTCCCATTCCTAAAAAAAATATATTTTCACTGTAGGAAAGTATATACTTTTTTCCTTTGACGTTCAGTGCCATAGAGAGAAGAGCTGATAAATTACTGGACCTTAAGAAAGAAGTCATCTAATCTTTCGGCTTCTCTCGTCAAAGGTAACCGCATTGGATCAACCGTCTCCATATCACCTTTTCTCCTGCATCCCCCTGTGTCACACCGCACACCCTTTTATCCTCCCTTATCGCATTCATACCTCCTCTTTGGCCTACTTCTTCCCGTCTTACCTAACTCTTCCATCCTCAGCATCTTTCTCGCTACGTACCACTCATCCCTCCTCAGCAATTGTCCAAACCATCTCAATATCGCCTCTTTCACCATGTTTCCAGACCATCCTTCCTTCCTTTGGGTTATTTTTTTTTTTTTTTACTTACACAATGTCAGCATTTTCACGGAAAGAAGAGTTGACCTTGAAGGGCATTGCCATCATTGCGTTTGTAAACACATACTGCTTGGCTATGTAAAGGTGACAATTTCCATTAATACTAAAGAGAGAAAGAAATAGGTACCGGATTATTATATAAGGCATGTAGTCACCGTGGCTCAGGCGGTAGCGTCCGCGACTTTGAGGAGTCGGGTCAAGGGTTCGCGCCCCGCCACGTTCTGAGGTTAGCAAGGGCATGCACTCAGGGTAACGATTACATCTGCCTAAAACAAGTCCTTCGCAAGAAGGCAACCGTCCTAGCCCTTGGTAGAAAAGGGAGTCCGTGACATAAAACACGCTTTTATTATTATATAAGACATAAGATTTGACGCTTACTGAGTAACTTATGCAATATACCAGAATGGCACCAGGAAGAATTTAAACTTTACCAGCGAATAACAAATAATTATATGAATTGTGAAGCAATATTTATATTTTCATTTTGAAACAAAAATCCCTAGTTTTTTTTTTTTTTTCTCCATCAAATGCTGCTGTAAATACTTGGAAACCATCGTTTTCTCTTAGCATAAAAATGTAAAAGGTTGTGTTATTAGCATCCCTGTGTAATTTTATACGGAATTTTGTAAAATAAAAATCTTTTTTAAAGTGTCTTATTAGTCTGGTATTGATGACACATGTTTATATCCAGAGAATAAGATGAATAAGCTGCGGCTGTTGGGTCTCACTGCAGATCACTTGCCTGCTTCCCTGTGGGTGATCCAAGCAGGGTGGTGGTGGTGGGGGGAGTAAACTGTGGCAGCCCTTTGTCCTCAAGGAACTAGCAGGAGAGATCGAGGTATGGCAATTGTGTTCTTTGACTCGGCCATCCTCTTACAAGGGGATTGCTGCCATTGTATAAGTAACTAGAAACAAATCTATGCAATTTCTTTCACTGAAGTCATATTCCATATACTTACCTAAAGTCCCATGACATGGATTTTTTCATGGAAGTTTCATCACATAGAGCTGCATATTCACCCCTGGCAATAGCTTGCCGAGCTGCCCAACAGTCTGGAATCGTTCCGGAGGCGTGAGTTGCTGCTTTCATACGAACTGGAACTCCGGAATCCTGTGGAATAATTTTTGTTTTTACAAATTTGTGTCACATAGTTCCCATTTAAATAGAGGTTGACGCAGATAGGGTGGAACTGGAGGATTAAGGCTCGGCTGTTTACTGGGGAGGTTACTGTTGTGGCTGGTCACCACAGTGGGGTATATTTCTTAAGGTATATAGACACCATACATACAACTTTTTATTCTGGAACTTTTTCGCTAAGGAAGATACTTTTAACTCCTAACTAGTGTATGTGCCTTTTTACAAACTACATATTACATCTCTAACGAAAGATAATTCAGTCCTCTAACTGGTAAATAACGCTTTCAAACAATTTAAGCTTCCATCACCCTATGAGAGGGCAAAGGCTTTAGTTGTTATCGATCGTTGATACTAATTTTCACTGGTATTCATTAATAATAGCACGTGGTTTAAAATCATATGCATTATCAAGTCCTAGGGTCGATCCTCATATTGAAAATGTCAGTATTCTACGTCTAAAGTCAAATTTACTCATTAATTTGGATGACAGAGGCAAAATGGAGGTGCACTTATGATTTTTTTTTCTGTAAAAGCCTAAAGAAGAACTAGCATAAATCTGATGAACATAACTCGCCTTACCATGAGAAACTTTGGCATCATAGATCCTGCTTCCAAGCGCCAGGGCAGTTGATCTTGCGACACCAGGTCAGCTAGGGAGTCAATGGGTATTGTGACCTTTGGAACGGTCAACATAGCCGTTAAGATGCCACTGTATAATGTTGTGAACACAAAAGCTGACAAGAGCCAAGCCATGACCAGGAGTCGTCCGGCATTATTTTCGGGTTGCCATTTGGTGCCTTTAATTGGGAAAATGTGACATTATGAAGATTAATGGCACCTTGCTTGGGTCATCCACAAGGTAAATTGGCATGGTTCTTCTGCAATAAAACCCGACAGCCTCATCTGGTTTATTGCCTCTTTCATGAGATGAAGCGGTGGGGGTAAACCAGCTGCGGTTGTCAGGCATTATGGCAAAAGAACCTTGCCCTCTTACCTTGTGGATGACCCTGGCAGGGTAATGGGAGGAAATGTGGCAGCCCTTTATCACCAAAGAGCTGAATGTGCTTTGATTCGGCCATTCCTTACGAGAAGGATATTGTCCATTGTATATTAAGTAAAGGGTGTTCACTTAAGTTTGGTTTCGGTTTTACGTCACGGACTCCATTTTCTACAGAGGGCTAGGACGGTTGCTTTCTTGCAAAGGACTTGTTTTGGAAGATGTAATCGTTACCCTGAGTGCATGCCCTTGCTAACCTCAGACCATGACGGGGCGTGAACCCTCGACCTGACGCCACAGAGTAGCGGACGCTACCGCTTGAGCCACGGTGACTACGCCTTTTAGTATTTAGTATTTTGCTTTAACTATGAATTTCTATTTTTTTTTTCATTCTTTAGACCTACTGTAATTTTATGAACAGTCATCTAATTACTTTTTAGTCAGCTCTTTTGACGTAAGAAATCATCCCTCCTCAGCACATGCCCAAACCATAGCAGTCTCGCGAGTTTCAGTGTGACAAAATTAATTGACGTTTAATAGTAACGGAGTTATTCTATGTAGTCACCGTGGCTCAAGCGGTAGCGTCCGCGACTTTGAGGCGTCAGGTCGAGGATTCGCGCACCACCACGGTCTGAGGTTAGCAAGAGCATGCACTCAGGGTAGCGATTACATCTGCCAAAACAAGTCCTTCACAAGAAGGCGACCGTCCTAGCTCTTGGTTGAAAAGGGAATCCGTGACGTAAAACACGAATTTAGAAGATATGATTTCCAATATACAATATGAAGTTCTTTTTCCATTTAAATATCATTTTTAATCCTCATTCGAATGGGGGTGGACACTGGCAGGTTGGAGCTGGGGAATTAACACTGGAATCCTTCCTAGCCACCAGGTGTAGGTCTTAGTCACTTTAGGAGTTCTCTTTCCATTTTATGTATCACTTTTAATCTCCATTCGAATGGGGGGGACACTGACAGGTTGGAGCTGGGGAATTAAGGCTGGATGTCCTTCCTAACCCCTAGGTGTGGGCCCGAGTCAGATACCAAGCCACTGCGCTACCGCAATCCCTCTAATGTACATTGTAACCCAATGTAATAAAGTGACCTTGTAAACCTTTATATTATTTCCATTATACAATGGGTATTCGTAGGCCGGGGCAAACCCCAACCCCCCACTGTGGTGACCAACCACAGCAGTAACCTACCAGTAAACAGCTTAAACTCTCGGTCTTGGATGGGAACCGATCTCTCGAGCTCGTGAATGCGAAGCCAACGCATTACCATTGTAAAACATTCATGACATACCTTTCTGGGTCAGATTTTGGATGGTCCAATCTGTTACCTTCCTTGCAAGATTATTTGTGGTGAAGTTGAAGATGATACCTTCCAACTTCATGACAGCAACGAGAAGAATCACGATGCAGACAGCGCTCAATAACAGCAAAAGCCACACCTGGATATAGTGGATACAAGAAAGCTTCAGAGATGGTTTAGGACAATTGGTTGAGATAGGTCGTTCCGGTTTTACGTCACGGACTCCCTTTTCTACCAAGGGATAGGACGGTTGCCTTCTTGAGAAGGATTTGTTTTGGCAGGTGTAATTGTTACCCTGAGTGCATGCCCTTGCTAACCTCAGACCGTGACGGGGCGCGAACCCTTGACCTGATGGTTGAGACAGTAGTATGAGTTAACCTAACCTAACTTTATTTAACTTAACCCAACCCAATCCATGCTCACCAGTCTCCACCTGGCGCTCTTATCACTGGGCTACATCGGCCTCTGCCTTGCTACTTTTAAAGATCCATTTTCTTCACGGACTGAGGTTTGTAAGGGCATACACTCAGGGTAACGATTACATCTGCCAAAACCAGTCCTTCGCAAGAAGGCAACCGTCCTAGCCCTTAGTAGAAAAGGTAGTTCGTGAAGTAAAACCAAAACCAAACCTTTCTTAAAGGTTATAGAATCCAGGATCAGATGTTTTGGAGCAGAGCCGTAGGACAGTTTTTTGCTATATTTTTCCACCAAATAACATGCTGGATGATACCTAGAATAAGGACCTGACGTACTTCGATCCCAGAGGAAGCACCTGCGTTTAAAATGTCTCATTCCCAGATTAAGCACCTAAATTGACATCGAGTGCCTATTCTTAGATTGATCCAGCATGCTAATTCAGTGTTCTTATCACCCTTTTTGTTAGGGGCAGAGCTGTAGGACAGGGTATGAGCATGCTCATCATACATTCCATCAATAAATTTATTCCCATTGGTGTACTCATTCTTCCCTCTGAGTTAATAGGGGCCAGAACAATTGTTTATAGGTACAGAGCTGCAGGTCAAGATTTTACATGCCTGTTATCAAGTTTGTGCACATGGTGTAAATCCTTCCACCTGTGTACTGCAATTTTCATTTGTGTACTCATTACTTCAGCTGAGTTCACATGGAAATCATTTGCCCACCTTTCAGTATAGTTTGTGTGTGTGTGTGTGTGTGTGTGTGTGTGTGTGTGTGTGTGTGTGTGTGCAAACAACCACATGACCTGTTCAAAATTACCTCTAGTGTAAAGGGTTTTAAGAATCCCGTGACGTCATTCTGGAGTCCAGGTCTGATCATGAGGATAGCCAAGTTGTCACTGTGCACAGGTCTTGAGAAGTCACAGGCCGTCTCTCGCTCAGGTGTGATGGTGAAAGGGCCCACGGCGAATTCCACTTCCTGTAGGAGGGACGACGGAGGGAAAGGATGGCGTGAAGGGTGGGGTTTGTTCAAGAGGAAATTGGACAGGTGTAAATTAGTAATAATAATAGAAATAATAATAGTAATAATAATAATAATAATTATTGTTATTATTATTATTATTATTATTATTATTATTATTATTATTATTATTATTATTATTATTATTATTATTATTATTATTATTATTATTATTATTATCAATGTTGATGTAATCATTACAGAACTACTATTACCACTACTACTACTACTACTGCTAATAATAATAATAATAATAATAATAATAATAATAATAATAATAATAATATAAATAATAATAATAATAAAAATAGTAGTAATAATAATAATTATTATTATTATTATTTAATAATAAATAATAATAATAATAATTATTATTATTACTACTATTTTTATTATTATTATTATTTATATTATTATTATTTTTATTATTATTATTATTATTATTATTATTATTATTATTATTATTATTATTATTATTATTATTATTATTATTATTATATATGCCTCATACATTCCTATCCACCATGCCCATCATGCCACTCCAATGACCTTCAGCGTCTTTGGCACCCCAAAGCCCATCTGGAGGCCGCACCACTTCGTACCTGAAAGGTCAGTTTATGAATGAATGTGATGATGATGATGGTCGATTTTGCGTCACGGACTCTCTTTTCTACTAAGGGCCAGGACGGTGCCTTCTCCCGAAAGACTTTGGTTTTGGCAAGTGTGATCGTTACCCTGAGTGAATGCCTTTTCTAATCTCAGATCGTTCGGGCTGCAGAGACTCGACCTGACGAATCAAAGTCGCGGGCGTTACCACTCTGCCACGGTGGTCACACATTATATGAGAATGAGTATAATTTTTTTAATTATTGATTTCTAAATATTTATCTCGTATATACATACACTGGTTAGTAAGGGCATACACTCAGGGTAACGATTACATTTGCCAAAAACAAGTTCTTCGTAAGAAGGCAACCGTCCTAACCCTTAGTAGAAAAGGGAGTTCGTGACGTAAAACCGACTCCATCCATCCACTGATTTCTAAATATTTATCTCATATACATACAAGATCATTTGGAATTAGTTTATAATTCTTACTCGAAATTGTAGATGTTTGCAAAGGCGTCCACTAAATTCCCCATAGGGCCAGTGATGCTGAGAGAGCCATCTGGCTCTGTATTGACCCAGGTGTATGGCACCCACTGTATTGAATGATAAAGAAAATATTAATTTGAGTTTTGCAGGAATACACAAGAGTACAGCTGTAGTCTCCGTGGTAAAATGGTAGCGTCTGCGACTCTGAGGCGGCAGGTCGAGGGTTCGCGCCCCGTCACGGACTGAGGTTAGTAAGGGCATGCACTCAGGATAACGATTACATCTGCCAAAACAAGTCCTTCGTAAGAAGGCAACCGTCCTAACCCTTAGTAGAAAAGGGAGTTCGTGACGTAAAACCGAATCCATCCACACAAGATATAGCTGTGTTTGTGGGAGGACTGCGGTAACTCAGTGGTTAGAGCACTGGACTGTGTTCGAGACCACCGCGGGGCGTTAAGAAGCTCATTCAATAAAACGGCAAGCAACCTCTGCACCTGTTTTTGGGTATTTTCGGAAATAGAAAAATTAATGTTTTTTTTTTTCTGATATTTTTAAAAATTTTTCTGGAATTGAATTTTTTTCTACGAATTTTCTGAATATTTGTAACAATTTCCCGGTTTTACGTCACGGACTCCCTTTTCTACCAAGGGCTAGGACGGTCGCCTTCTTGCGAAGGACTTGTTTTGGCAGGTGTAATCGTTACCCTGAGTGCATGCCCTTGCTAACCTCAGACCGTGGTGGGGTGCGAACCATTGACCTGATGCCTCAGAGTCGAGGACGCTACCGCTTGAGCCACGGTGACTACATAAAAAACATTTTAAAAAAATCATAACACTATAGGCATTCGAAGCTAACGGGTGATCGCAAATGTCACAAAAGCAAATTAGTGGAGTTTTCAAGTGAAATCATATCATGTCTGTGAGGTTTCTGAGCTACTGAGGCTGGACACAGCTTGAATAAATAAATAAATATATAAATAAATAAACCTTTATTTCCATTATACAATGGGTATTCGTCAGCCGGGGCAAGCCCCAACCCCCCACTGTGGTGCCAGCCACAGTAGTAACCTCCCCACTGAACAGCTTAAACTTTCGGTCTTGGACGGGAACCGATCTCTCAACCTCGTGAATGCGAAGCCAGCGCGTTACCACTGTACTAGCCAGAGGTATAAGGGAGGGGGATTAAGATTAGATGCCCTTCCTAACGTCCAGCGGAGGTGGATGTCAGTTTGCTCACTTCCCGACTCGCGAGCTTTACCACTGAGCTACTTCGGCCCAATGATTTTTATTTAATTTGTATATATAATTTTATGGAGTAATTTATTTTAAATTTATTCATTCTCTTACCGATGATAAATAAGAAATTATTATATGTTGGTAATAATGCATGCTTTCGAGATTAATGGAGGTGTGTGTATGAGTGAGTGAGTGAGTGAGTGAGTGAGTGAGTGAGTGAGAGAGTGAGAGAGTGAGAGAGTGAGAGAGTGAGAGAGTGAGAGAGTGAGAGAGTGAGAGAGTGAGAGAGTGAGAGAGAGAGAGAGAGAGAGAGAGAGAGAGAGTATGAGTGAGTGAGTGAGTGAGTGAGTGAGTGAGTGAGTGAGTGAGTGAGTGAGTGCGTGAGTGCGTGAGTGAGTGCGTGAGTGCGTGAGTGAGTGCGTGAGTGAGTGCGTGAGTGAGTGCGTGAGTGAGTGCGTGAGTGAGTGCGTGCGTGAGTGAGTGCGTGAGTGAGTGCGTGCGTGAGTGCGTGAGTGAGTGAGTGAGTGAGTGAGAGCGCTTAAATTACCGTCTCAGCTGCTATCTTAATTCGAGTTTTATTTTCCTCCATTAATTCAAGCTGAAAAAAAAATCTTGAATATTGAACCTCTCTGGCTCTGTACGGTCAGGTTTCGCCTCCTTTAGTTGAACCAATTTCTGCCATAAAAAAAACAAAAACATTATTTTATTCTTTTATTTGTGTGTTTATTTGTTTGTTAATATTTATTTGCTTGTTCCGGTTTTACGTCACGGGCCCCCTTTTCAACCAAGGGCTAGGACGGTTGCCTTCTTGCGAAGGACTTGTTTTGGCAAATGTAATCGTTACCCTGAGTGCATGCCCTTGCTAAACTCAGACCGTGACGGGGCGCGAACCTTCGACCTGATGACTCAGACCGGACGCTACCGCTTGAGCCACGGTGACTACATTTATTTGCTTGTTTTAGTCTTAATTATTTTTTTTTTTGTAATTTGTATATATATAGGTTTTGGATCAATCGCAGAATAAGCACTTGATATATCTCGATCCCAGATGAAGCACCTGCCTTCTCCCCATTCCCAAATTAGGCACTTAGGTAAATTTATTGTTAGGTTAGGTTAGGTTAGATTAAGCACCTAAAATTACTTTTGGTGGCTGTTTTGAGATTGATACTAGTTATAGGTAAATTCATTGGATTAAAAATTTATATATTTATTTTTATATTGCTTATTTAATTAATTATATAATTTCATTTACTCACACTCACTCAAGCACACACACACACGCGCACACACACACACACACACACACACACACCGCGCGTTCAGTGACACACGGAATTGCTCCTCTTAAATTTCAAAGTTTCGAGTGACTAAAGTGCTTAGTGGAAAACTTTACCATAATTTCCAAAAAAATGAAATCGTGCAGAGTATTGTGAGTACAAAAACTAATATTTGTTGTAAGGCGAGACTGTTCATATTAAAGGAAAAAAAATTGAGAACTTTTTCGTGAGAAGAGAGAGAAGCTGCCGTCCATTCTCTGCCTTGAGGGAAATCTAGAAGAGTTGCCAGACGTGGAGCCTCACACCACATTACCTAATTTTTTGTGTAAACTGGGGAAAGCTCTTGAGCCGTTTTACCTGATCCTGTGGTTCTATATATTGTTAAAAACAGTATCCTTCCCATTTATATTAACTAGTTAGTTAGTTTGATACACGAAAAAATTGAATAATAAAAGAAAAAAAAAATTACCAAATACCCACCCGTCAACAGTACTGAGTTAAGTTGCCAAGTAGTACAGCAGTCCTATTTTCTTCATTTTTTTTTTTTGCTTTTCTTTTAGCTTTCTCGTTTGCTATTTTGTTATTTTGTATATATATTGAGTTAAATGTAAAGTCTAAATCCCGTGATAACATATCTTGGTTAGCAAGTCAGTTTATCAGTTAGGAAGAATATATAACAGAAACAGGTGGGTGCCACCTCGAACACAAATTCGAATTTTCCTTCAGGTTTGACTTTTGTTTTTGTTTTTCTTTTTATACGTAAATTACCATGGTCAAGTTTTTAAGTTAAGATGTGTGTTACCAGAAAGGAGACAAACTGAGTCACTAAATAGCACTTATATGGAGATATAAAAATTCTGTGTGAAGGTAAATTAGAAGTTTTTCTCTTTTCTTTTCTTTTTTTTTTCCTCTTTCTCGTCTTCTTTCTATATTCTGTGAGAGGGAGAACATAAAAATGAAGCCATCTCTGTCCCAAACCTCTCCCACCCATGGGTCGGGAGAAGGGGTAGTCATCAGAGGACTTAAACAGAGAATCAAGAAGTTAGAGGAAATGGTTACAAGCCTTGATGATAAAATTCGGAATATGGATGGAGAAATGAAAGAGAATGAAACACTCAGAGAACAAATAAGATCTTTGGAGGAAGCAAATAAAGCACAAGGGCAGGAGAGAAAGGAACTAGAAAAAAGAATAAAGAAGCTGGAAGGGGAAAAGAGTCAACTAGAATCTAGAATTTCTAATCAAGAAGATAAAAACAAACAGCTAAATGACAACCTAAAGGAATTAGATGTTAGTTCACTGCTATCTTCTGAGAGAGACGAGATTGCTGCTTGGAATGTTCAGATTAAAGAAAACATTGAACAGTTCAGAAAAGAGTTCCAGGAGCTGAATATGGAAAATGATGCCATGAAAACGTCCTTTGCTGATGCACTAAAGGGGAATGTGGCAGTAAAAGAGGCTGTAAAGGTGGTGGCACTGGAAAACATACAAACAGTTGACTATAAAGAGACAGTAATCGAAAAAATGAAAGACGTTGTGATGGAAAGGGCAAACCCACTCATCAGACAGGCACTTGATAAGGAGAAGACAGTGGTAATCTCAGGCATAAGTGAATCCCAGGAGCCAACATGGCAGGGGAGACTTGAAGAAAATAAAGCTAGGGTTGTAGACCTGATAAGAAAGCTTGGAGTAGTATGTGGTCCTGAGGATATTGTAAACATACACCAACTAGGTAAATATTCGAGGGAAGGAAAGCCGAGACCAACAAAAGTAACCTTTGAGAGAGGGGAGACATGTAGGGAAATATTGTTGAGAAAAAAAAGTCTAAAAGACCTTCAAGAATGCAAAGAAGTGTTCATTAGACGATACAGAACACAGGAAGAGATGGGAAAGATCAAAAACTTGTTGCAAGAGGCAAGAAGGTTAAATGATGGAAGAAATGAAGAAGAGAAGAAAAATTTTCGTTACGGAATACTTCCAGACAAAGGGGAGATAAAGAAGATAATGACAGAAGATCAGGGGATGGGGCCTCATTAAGATTGTTATACACAAATGCTGATGGATTAGCTGGTAAGGCAGTAGAATTAAAAGATAGGATTCACAACAGTAAGGCAGATATAGTAGCAATTACAGAGACTAAGTTGAGTGAGGACATAAACAGTGTCACAGTTTTTCCTAAGGGCTTCAGAATACTAAGGGTCGAAAGATCTGAGAGGACTGGTGGAGGGATAGCACTGCTCATAAGTGAGAGGATTCAAGTTGAAGAGATAAACTTGGCTATAGAAAGTGAGTTCAGGGAATTTCTTGTTGCTCGCATAAATACTGGGTCAGAGAGCATTATAATAACTGTTGTATACAACCCACCAAGGAACCAAAATAGGCTTGAAATTTATGAGGAAAGTCATATAGGTACGATTGAAGTCATAAACTCAGTTGTTAACATGGCGCGGGAGAAAAAATGTAGGATTTTGATTATGGGAGACTTTAATCATAAAGAGATAGATTGGATAAATCTTGACCCACACAGTGGTGAGGACTCCTTTGGGGCAAGATTCCTAGATTGCGTACAAGGGAATTTCCTACACCAACATGTAATGGAACCAACAAGAGCCAGGGGTGGGGATGAGCCATCACTACTTGATCTGGTGTTCACAGATAATGTGTTGGATATTGAAAATATTGAGTATGAACCACCAATTGGAAAGAGTGACCACTGTGTGTTGTTGATGGAGTATATCATTGAAGACATTCTTCCTGAGAGTAGAGGCACTGAGGACATGAGGAGGAACTATCAGAAAGGAGATTACATCAAAATGAATGAGCTTTTTGCAGTTATTGACTGGAGAACCTTATTTTACAACAAATCTGTACAAGAAATGTATGACATCTTTTGTGAGAAATATGGGAAGATTGTAGATTGCTGCATACCTGTCACCAAAGTAGGTGTAATTCATGCCAGAGAGAAATGGTTCGATAATGGGTGTAAAAGAGCTAAGGAGTGGAGAGACAAATGCTGGAAAAGGTATAGGAGGAGAAAAAACATAAATGCCTGGCAAACCTACAAAAGAGCAAGAAATGACTACCTAAGTAAAAGGAGAGAGGCAGAGAAAGATTATGAGAGGGACATCACCAGGAAGGCGAAAGAAAATCCCAAGCTTTTCCACAGCTTTATCAGAGGAAAACTGAAGGTAAAAGAACAGGTTTTAAGGCTAAAGAGAGCGGATGGAAGCATCACTGAGACGGACGAAGAGATCTGCAAAGAATTGAACAAGGAGTTTCAGTCAGTATTTACAGTAGAAAATACCCCACCCCCTCAGATTGCAGTGATAGAAGCTCAAGGGCCGGTATTAGAGAACATCAACCTTACAGCCACAGAGGTATGCAAAGCGCTGATGGATTTAGATGTTCATAAAGCTACAGGTCCTGATGACATATCCCCTCATGTGCTTAAAAAATGCGCAAACACAATATCAGTGGCACTAAGTATCATATTTAAGGAGTCATTGGAGTCGGGGGAGATTCCAAGATGCTGGAAACAAGCAAATGTGATACCTATCTTCAAAAAGGGAAGGAGGGATACGGCTCTGAACTATAGACCAGTTTCCTTGACCAGCATAGTTTGCAAAGTTATGGAGAAACTACTAAGGAAACATATCTCTCTTCACTTGGAATCCTTCAACTTTTTGTCAGTGAGGCAACATGGCTTCAGAGAAGGAAGATCAACAGTAACAAACTTATTAGAATTTTATGATGAGGTAAGCCAAATCTTACAGGAAAGAGAGGGCTGGGCAGATTGCATATTCCTAGACTTCCAGAAAGCGTTTGACACTGTTCCACATGGGAGACTTATTAGGAAGCTGCAATCAATGGCTAGAATAGGTGGAAATGTCTTGGAATGGATAAAAACTTACTTAGAAGGAAGGGAACAGAGGGTTAGAGTAAGACACTCAGTGTCTGAATGGAGAAGAGTTAGTAGTGGAGTTCCACAGGGTTCAGTTTTAGGGCCACTTTTGTTCCTTGTATATGTAAATGACCTACCAGAGTCTGTAAATTCATTCATGAATATGTTTGCAGATGATGCAAAGATTGTGAAGAAAGTAAAAAACGAGAACAATGGTAGAGAACTTCAGGAGGATCTAAATAATCTGCATGAGTGGTCAGAAAAGTGGCTAATGAAATTCAATACCTCAAAATGTAAGGTAATGAGAATGGGTACAAGTGCAAGAAGGCCCAAGCTTGACTACTCGGTGGCTGGAGTACAACTTCAGGAGACAGAAAATGAGAGAGATCTAGGAGTAAACATATTGGCAGATTTGTCTCCAGAAATACATATAAATGGCGTAGTAAGGGCAGCATATGCATTCTTATCAAATGTAAGGGTAGCCTTCAGGCACATGGACAAGGAAATGTTCAGAAATATTTATGTAACCTATGTGAGGCCAAAACTCGAATATGCAGCCCCCTTTTGGAATCCGCACTTGAAAAAGCACATAGCTAAGCTTGAAAAAGTTCAAAGACATGCCACGAAACTGGTGCCAGAAATACGCAATCTCGGTTATGATGAGAGGCTGAGGGAATTAGACTTGCCATCACTCGAAGCTAGAAGAGTAAGGGGGGATATGGTGACAGTCTTTAAATTCCTTCATGGTTATGATAGAGTGGATAGGGATCGATATTTCGATATGGCTGGCTCTAGAACTAGAGGTCATAGTTTGAAGCTTCGGAAGAAAACTTGTTTGCAGGATGTAAGGAAATACTTTTTCAGTGTAAGAGTAGTTGATAATTGGAATTCGCTAAGCGAGGAGGTAGTTAATGCTACCTCAATCCATAGTTTTAAGGACAGGTATGATAAGTATCACTAAGTCTAAAAATGGAACCGATCAGGAGACGGGAAGATACGAGCTTTGGGCTCTTTCCCGTAAACACAATTAGGTAATCACAATTAGGTAATCACACTCTCACACACACACACACACACACACACACACACACACACAGACACACACACACACACACACACACACACACACACACACACACACACACACACACACACACACACACACAGAAGATCAGGGGATGGGGCCTCATTAAGATTGTTATACACAAATGCTGATGGATTAGCTGGTAAGGCAGTAGAATTAAAAGATAGGATTCACAACAGTAAGGCAGATATAGTAGCAATTACAGAGACTAAGTTGAGTGAGGACATAAACAGTGTCACAGTTTTTCCTAAGGGCTTCAGAATACTAAGGGTCGAAAGATCTGAGAGGACTGGTGGAGGGATAGCACTGCTCATAAGTGAGAGGATTCAAGTTGAAGAAATAAACTTGGCTATAGAAAGTGAGTTCAGGGAATTTCTTGTTGCTCGCATAAATACTGGGTCAGAGAGCATTATAATAACTGTTGTATACAACCCACCAAGGAACCAAAATAGGCTTGAAATTTATGAGGAAAGTCATATAGGTACGATTGAAGTCATAAACTCAGTTGTTAACATGGCGCGGGAGAAAAAATGTAGGATTTTGATTATGGGAGACTTTAATCATAAAGAGATAGATTGGATAAATCTTGACCCACACAGTGGTGAGGACTCATTTGGGGCAAGATTCCTAGATTGCGTACAAGGGAATTTCCTACACCAACATGTAATGGAACCAACAAGAGCCAGGGGTGGGGATGAGCCATCACTACTTGATCTGGTGTTCACAGATAATGTGTTGGATATTGAAAATATTGAGTATGAACCACCAATTGGAAAGAGTGACCACTGTGTGTTGTTGATGGAGTATATCATTGAAGACATTCTTCCTGAGAGTAGAGGCACTGAGGACATGAGGAGGAACTATCAGAAAGGAGATTACATCAAAATGAATGAGCTTTTTGCAGTTATTGACTGGAGAACCTTATTTTACAACAAATCTGTACAAGAAATGTATGACATCTTTTGTGAGAAATATGGGAAGATAGTAGATTGCTGCATACCTGTCACCAAAGTAGGTGTAATTCATGCCAGAGAGAAATGGTTCGATAATGGGTGTAAAAGAGCTAAGGAGTGGAGAGACAAATGCTGGAAAAGGTATAGGAGGAGAAAAAACATAAATGCCTGGCAAACCTACAAAAGAGCAAGAAATGACTACCTAAGTAAAAGGAGAGAGGCAGAGAGAGATTATGAGAGGGACATCACCAGGAAGGCTAAAGAAAATCCCAAGCTTTTCCACAGCTTTATCAGAGGAAAACTGAAGGTAAAAGAACAGGTTTTAAGGCTAAAGAGAGCGGATGGAAGCATCACTGAGACGGACGAAGAGATCTGCAAAGAATTGAACAAGGAGTTTCAGTCAGTATTTACAGTAGAAAATACCCCACCCCCTCAGATTGCAGTGATAGAAGCTCAAGGGCCGGTATTAGAGAACATCAACCTTACAGCCACAGAGGTATGCAAAGCGCTGATGGATTTAGATGTTCATAAAGCTACAGGTCCTGATGACATATCCCCTCATGTGCTTAAAAAATGCGCAAACACAATATCAGTGGCACTAAGTATCATATTTAAGGAGTCACTGGAGTCGGGGGAGATTCCAAGATGCTGGAAACAAGCAAATGTGATACCTATCTTCAAAAAGGGAAGGAGGGATACGGCTCTGAACTATAGACCAGTTTCCTTGACCAGCATAGTTTGCAAAGTTATGGAGAAACTACTAAGGAAACATATCTCTCTTCACTTGGAATCCTTCAACTTTTTGTCAGTGAGGCAACATGGCTTCAGAGAAGGAAGATCAACAGTAACAAACTTATTAGAATTTTATGATGAGGTAAGCCAAATCTTACAGGAAAGAGAGGGCTGGGCAGATTGCATATTCCTAGACTTCCAGAAAGCGTTTGACACTGTTCCACATGGGAGACTTATTAGGAAGCTGCAATCAATGGCTAGAATAGGTGGAAATGTCTTGGAATGGATAAAAACTTACTTAGAAGGAAGGGAACAGAGGGTTAGAGTAAGACACTCAGTGTCTGAATGGAGAAGAGTTAGTAGTGGAGTTCCACAGGGTTCAGTTTTAGGGCCACTTTTGTTCCTTGTATATGTAAATGACCTACCAGAGTCTGTAAATTCATTCATGAATATGTTTGCAGATGATGCAAAGATTGTGAAGAAAGTAAAAAACGAGAACAATGGTAGAGAACTTCAGGAGGATCTAAATAATCTGCATGAGTGGTCAGAAAAGTGGCTAATGAAATTCAATACCTCAAAATGTAAGGTAATGAGAATGGGTACAAGTGCAAGAAGGCCCAAGCTTGACTACTCGGTGGCTGGAGTACAACTTCAAGAGACAGAAAATGAGAGAGATCTAGGAGTAAACATACTGGCAGATTTGTCTCCAGAAATACATATAAATGGCGTAGTAAGGGCAGCATATGCATTCTTATCAAATGTAAGGGTAGCCTTCAGGCACATGGACAAGGAAATGTTCAGAAATATTTATGTAACCTATGTGAGGCCAAAACTCGAATATGCAGCCCCCTTTTGGAATCCGCACTTGAAAAAGCACATAGCTAAGCTTGAAAAAGTTCAAAGACATGCCACGAAACTGGTGCCAGAAATACGCAATCTCGGTTATGATGAGAGGCTGAGGGAATTAGACTTGCCATCACTCGAAGCTAGAAGAGTAAGGGGGGATATGGTGACAGTCTTTAAATTCCTTCATGGTTATGATAGAGTGGATAGGGATCGATATTTCGATATGGCTGGCTCTAGAACTAGAGGTCATAGTTTGAAGCTTCGTAAGAAAACTTGTTTGCAGGATGTAAGGAAATACTTTTTCAGTGTAAGAGTAGTTGATAATTGGAATTCGCTAAGCGAGGAGGTAGTTAATGCTATCTCAATCCATAGTTTTAAGGACAGGTATGATAAGTATCACTAAGTCTAAAAATGGAACCGATCAGGAGACGGGAAGATACGAGCTTTGGGCTCTTTCCCGTAAACACAATTAGGTAATCACAATTAGGTAATCACACACACACACACACACACACACACACACACACACACACACACACAACACACACACACACGCGCGTTCAGTGACACACGGAATTGCTCCTCTTAAATTTTAAACTGTTTCGAGTGACTAAAGTGCTTAGTGGAAAACTTTACCATAATTTCCAAAATCTGAAATCCTGCAGAGTATTGTGAGTACAAAAACTAATATTTGTTGTAAGACGAGACTGTTCATATTAAAGGAAAAAAATTGAGAACTTTTTCGTGAGGAAGAGAGAGAAGCTGCCGTCCAGTTTCTGCCTTGAGGGAAATCTAGAAGAGTTGCCAGACGTGGAGCCTCACACCACATTACCTAATTTTTTGTGTAAACTGGGGAAAGCTCTTAAGCCGTTTTACCTGATCCTGTGGTTCTATATATTGTTAAAAACAGTATCCTTCCCATTTATATTAACTAGTTAGTTAGTTTGATACACGAAAAAATTGAATAATAAAAGAAAAAAAAAATTACCAAATACCCACCTGTCAACAGTACTGAGTTAAGTTGCCAAGTAGTACAGCAGTCCTATTTTCTTCATTTTTTTTGCTTTTCTTTTAGCTTTCTCGTTTGCTATTTTGTTATTTTGTATATATATTGAGTTAAATGTAAAGTCTAAATCCCGTGATAACATATCTTGGTTAGCAAGTCAGTTTATCAGTTAGGAAGAATATATAACAGAAACAGGTGGGTGCCACCTCGAACACAAATTCGAATTTTCCTTCAGGTTTGACTTTTGTTTTTCTTTTTCTTTTTATACTTAAATTACCATGGTCAAGTTTTTAAGTTAAGATGTGTGTTACCAGAAAGGAGACAAACTGAGTCACTAAATAGCACTTATATGGAGATATAAAAATTCTGTGTGAAGGTAAATTAGAAGTTTTTCTCTTTTCTTTTTTTTTTCCTCTTTCTCGTCTTCTTTCTATATTCTGTGAGAGGGAGAACATAAAAATGAAGCCATCTCTGTCCCAAACCTCTCCCACCCATGGGTCGGGAGAAGGGGTAGTCATCAGAGGACTTAAACAGAGAATCAAGAAGTTAGAGGAAATGGTTACAAGCCTTGATGATAAAATTCGGAATATGGATGGAGAAATGAAAGAGAATGAAACACTCAGAGAACAAATAAGATCTTTGGAGGAAGCAAATAAAGCACAAGGGCAGGAGAGAAAGGAACTAGAAAAAAGAATAAAGAAGCTGGAAGGGGAAAAGAGTCAACTAGAATCTAGAATTTCTAATCAAGAAGATAAAAACAAACAGCTAAATGACAACCTAAAGGAATTAGATGTTAGTTCACTGCTATCTTCTGAGAGAGACGAGATTGCTGCTTGGAATGTTCAGATTAAGGAAAACATTGAACAGTTCAGAAAAGAGTTCCAGGAGCTGAATATGGAAAATGATGCCATGAAAACGTCCTTTGCTGATGCACTAAAGGGGAATGTGGCAGTAAAAGAGGCTGTAAAGGTGGTGGCACTGGAAAACATACAAACAGTTGACTATAAAGAGACAGTAATCGAAAAAATGAAAGACGTTGTGATGGAAAGGGCAAACCCACTCATCAGACAGGCACTTGATAAGGAGAAGACAGTGGTAATCTCAGGCATAAGTGAATCCCAGGAGCCAACATGGCAGGGGAGACTTGAAGAAAATAAAGCTAACGTTGTAGACCTGATAAGAAAGCTTGGAGTAGTATGTGGTCCTGAGGATATTGTAAACATACACCAACTAGGTAAATATTCGAGGGAAGGAAAGCCGAGACCAACAAAAGTAACCTTTGAGAGAGGGGAGACATGTAGGGAAATATTGTTGAGAAAAAAAAGTCTAAAAGACCTTCAAGAATGCAAAGAAGTGTTCATTAGACGATACAGAACACAGGAAGAGATGGGAAAGATCAAAAACTTGTTGCAAGAGGCAAGAAGGTTAAATGATGAAAGAAATGAAGAAGAGAAGAAAAATTTTCGTTACGGAATACTTCCAGACAAAGGGGAGATAAAGAAGATAATGACAGAAGATCAGGGGATGGGGCCTCATTAAGATTGTTATACACAAATGCTGATGGATTAGCTGGTAAGGCAGTAGAATTAAAAGATAGGATTCACAACAGTAAGGCAGATATAGTAGCAATTACAGAGACTAAGTTGAGTGAGGACATAAACAGTGTCACAGTTTTTCCTAAGGGCTTCAGAATACTAAGGGTCGAAAGATCTGAGAGGACTGGTGGAGGGATAGCACTGCTCATAAGTGAGAGGATTCAAGTTGAAGAAATAAACTTGGCTATAGAAAGTGAGTTCAGGGAATTTCTTGTTGCTCGCATAAATACTGGGTCAGAGAGCATTATAATAACTGTTGTATACAACCCACCAAGGAACCAAAATAGGCTTGAAATTTATGAGGAAAGTCATATAGGTACGATTGAAGTCATAAACTCAGTTGTTAACATGGCGCGGGAGAAAAAATGTAGGATTTTGATTATGGGAGACTTTAATCATAAAGAGATAGATTGGATAAATCTTGACCCACACAGTGGTGAGGACTCCTTTGGGGCAAGATTCCTAGATTGCGTACAAGGGAATTTCCTACACCAACATGTAATGGAACCAACAAGAGCCAGGGGTGGGGATGAGCCATCACTACTTGATCTGGTGTTCACAGATAATGTGTTGGATATTGAAAATATTGAGTATGAACCACCAATTGGAAAGAGTGACCACTGTGTGTTGTTGATGGAGTATATCATTGAAGACATTCTTCCTGAGAGTAGAGGCACTGAGGACATGAGGAGGAACTATCAGAAAGGAGATTACATCAAAATGAATGAGCTTTTTGCAGTTATTGACTGGAGAACCTTATTTTACAACAAATCTGTACAAGAAATGTATGACATCTTTTGTGAGAAATATGGGAAGATAGTAGATTGCTGCATACCTGTCACCAAAGTAGGTGTAATTCATGCCAGAGAGAAATGGTTCGATAATGGGTGTAAAAGAGCTAAGGAGTGGAGAGACAAATGCTGGAAAAGGTATAGGAGGAGAAAAAACATAAATGCCTGGCAAACCTACAAAAGAGCAAGAAATGACTACCTAAGTAAAAGGAGAGAGGCAGAGAAAGATTATGAGAGGGACATCACCAGGAAGGCTAAAGAAAATCCCAAGCTTTTCCACAGCTTTATCAGAGGAAAACTGAAGGTAAAAGAACAGGTTTTAAGGCTAAAGAGAGCGGATGGAAGCATCACTGAGACGGACGAAGAGATCTGCAAAGAATTGAACAAGGAGTTTCAGTCAGTATTTACAGTAGAAAATACCCCACCCCCTCAGATTGCAGTGATAGAAGCTCAAGGGCCGGTATTAGAGAACATCAACCTTACAGCCACAGAGGTATGCAAAGCGCTGATGGATTTAGATGTTCATAAAGCTACAGGTCCTGATGACATATCCCCTCATGTGCTTAAAAAATGCGCAAACACAATATCAGTGGCACTAAGTATCATATTTAAGGAGTCATTGGAGTCGGGGGAGATTCCAAGATGCTGGAAACAAGCAAATGTGATACCTATCTTCAAAAAGGGAAGGAGGGATACGGCTCTGAACTATAGACCAGTTTCCTTGACCAGCATAGTTTGCAAACTTATGGAGAAACTACTAAGGAAACATATCTCTCTTCACTTGGAATCCTTCAACTTTTTGTCAGTGAGGCAACATGGCTTCAGAGAAGGAAGATCAACAGTAACAAACTTATTAGAATTTTATGATGAGGTAAGCCAAATCTTACAGGAAAGAGAGGGCTGGGCAGATTGCATATTCCTAGACTTCCAGAAAGCGTTTGACACTGTTCCACATGGGAGACTTATTAGGAAGCTGCAATCAATGGCTAGAATAGGTGGAAATGTCTTGGAATGGATAAAAACTTACTTAGAAGGAAGGGAACAGAGGGTTAGAGTAAGACACTCAGTGTCTGAATGGAGAAGAGTTAGTAGTGGAGTTCCACAGGGTTCAGTTTTAGGGCCACTTTTGTTCCTTGTATATGTAAATGACCTACCAGAGTCTGTAAATTCATTCATGAATATGTTTGCAGATGATGCAAAGATTGTGAAGAAAGTAAAAAACGAGAACAATGGTAGAGAACTTCAGGAGGATCTAAATAATCTGCATGAGTGGTCAGAAAAGTGGCTAATGAAATTCAATACCTCAAAATGTAAGGTAATGAGAATGGGTACAAGTGCAAGAAGGCCCAAGCTTGACTACTCGGTGGCTGGAGTACAACTTCAAGAGACAGAAAATGAGAGAGATCTAGGAGTAAACATACTGGCAGATTTGTCTCCAGAAATACATATAAATGGCGTAGTAAGGGCAGCATATGCATTCTTATCAAATGTAAGGGTAGCCTTCAGGCACATGGACAAGGAAATGTTCAGAAATATTTATGTAACCTATGTGAGGCCAAAACTCGAATATGCAGCCCCCTTTTGGAATCCGCACTTGAAAAAGCACATAGCTAAGCTTGAAAAAGTTCAAAGACATGCCACGAAACTGGTGCCAGAAATACGCAATCTCGGTTATGATGAGAGGCTGAGGGAATTAGACTTGCCATCACTCGAAGCTAGAAGAGTAAGGGGGGATATGGTGACAGTCTTTAAATTCCTTCATGGTTATGATAGAGTGGATAGGGATCGATATTTCGATATGGCTGGCTCTAGAACTAGAGGTCATAGTTTGAAGCTTCGGAAGAAAACTTGTTTGCAGGATGTAAGGAAATACTTTTTCAGTGTAAGAGTAGTTGATAATTGGAATTCGCTAAGCGAGGAGGTAGTTAATGCTACCTCAATCCATAGTTTTAAGGACAGGTATGATAAGTATCACTAAGTCTAAAAATGGAACCGATCAGGAGACGGGAAGATACGAGCTTTGGGCTCTTTCCCGTAAACACAATTAGGTAATCACAACACTAACACACACACACACACACACACCGCGCGTTCAGTGACACACGGAATTGCTCCTCTTAAAATTTAAACTGTTTCGAGTGACTAAAGTGCTTAGTGGAAAACTTTACCATAATTTCCAAAAATCTGAAATCCTGCAGAGTATTGTGAGTACAAAAACTAATATTTGTTGTAAGACGAGACTGTTCATATTAAAGGAAAAAAATTGAGAACTTTTTCGTGAGGAAGAGAGAGAAGCTGCCGTCCAGATTCTGCCTTGAGGGAAATCTAGAAGAGTTGCCAGACGTGGAGCCTCACACCACATTACCTAATTTTTTGTGTAAACTGGGGAAAGCTCTTAAGCCGTTTTACCTGATCCTGTGGTTCTATATATTGTTAAAAACAGTATCCTTCCCATTTATATTAACTAGTTAGTTAGTTTGATACACGAAAAAATTGAATAATAAAAGAAAAAAAAATTACCAAATACCCACCTGTCAACAGTACTGAGTTAAGTTGCCAAGTAGTACAGCAGTCCTATTTTCTTCATTTTTTTTGCTTTTCTTTTAGCTTTCTCGTTTGCTATTTTGTTATTTTGTATATATATTGAGTTAAATGTAAAGTCTAAATCCCGTGATAACATATCTTGGTTAGCAAGTCAGTTTATCAGTTAGGAAGAATATATAACAGAAACAGGTGGGTGCCACCTCGAACACAAATTCGAATTTTCCTTCAGGTTTGACTTTTGTTTTTCTTTTTCTTTTTATACTTAAATTACCATGGTCAAGTTTTTAAGTTAAGATGTGTGTTACCAGAAAGGAGACAAACTGAGTCACTAAATAGCACTTATATGGAGATATAAAAATTCTGTGTGAAGGTAAATTAGAAGTTTTTCTCTTTTCTTTTTTTTTTCCTCTTTCTCGTCTTCTTTCTATATTCTGTGAGAGGGAGAACATAAAAATGAAGCCATCTCTGTCCCAAACCTCTCCCACCCATGGGTCGGGAGAAGGGGTAGTCATCAGAGGACTTAAACAGAGAATCAAGAAGTTAGAGGAAATGGTTACAAGCCTTGATGATAAAATTCGGAATATGGATGGAGAAATGAAAGAGAATGAAACACTCAGAGAACAAATAAGATCTTTGGAGGAAGCAAATAAAGCACAAGGGCAGGAGAGAAAGGAACTAGAAAAAAGAATAAAGAAGCTGGAAGGGGAAAAGAGTCAACTAGAATCTAGAATTTCTAATCAAGAAGATAAAAACAAACAGCTAAATGACAACCTAAAGGAATTAGATGTTAGTTCACTGCTATCTTCTGAGAGAGACGAGATTGCTGCTTGGAATGTTCAGATTAAGGAAAACATTGAACAGTTCAGAAAAGAGTTCCAGGAGCTGAATATGGAAAATGATGCCATGAAAACGTCCTTTGCTGATGCACTAAAGGGGAATGTGGCAGTAAAAGAGGCTGTAAAGGTGGTGGCACTGGAAAACATACAAACAGTTGACTATAAAGAGACAGTAATCGAAAAAATGAAAGACGTTGTGATGGAAAGGGCAAACCCACTCATCAGACAGGCACTTGATAAGGAGAAGACAGTGGTAATCTCAGGCATAAGTGAATCCCAGGAGCCAACATGGCAGGGGAGACTTGAAGAAAATAAAGCTAACGTTGTAGACCTGATAAGAAAGCTTGGAGTAGTATGTGGTCCTGAGGATATTGTAAACATACACCAACTAGGTAAATATTCGAGGGAAGGAAAGCCGAGACCAACAAAAGTAACCTTTGAGAGAGGGGAGACATGTAGGGAAATATTGTTGAGAAAAAAAAGTCTAAAAGACCTTCAAGAATGCAAAGAAGTGTTCATTAGACGATACAGAACACAGGAAGAGATGGGAAAGATCAAAAACTTGTTGCAAGAGGCAAGAAGGTTAAATGATGAAAGAAATGAAGAAGAGAAGAAAAATTTTCGTTACGGAATACTTCCAGACAAAGGGGAGATAAAGAAGATAATGACAGAAGATCAGGGGATGGGGCCTCATTAAGATTGTTATACACAAATGCTGATGGATTAGCTGGTAAGGCAGTA
>JAXCGZ010003056.1:0-20000 GCA_037179515.1 Halocaridina rubra | reverse complement strand
TGATGGAATTTCGGGTGAGGAAGCCCAAAGAAAAGGGTTGACTGCTCTTTTGAAAGAGCAGCCATTTAGGTAAATGGTTGAAATACAAAGACAGAAATCAAAGATGCATATGACTGCATTCTCAGGAGTCTTGAAGGCCATCACATTTGTAAGAAACTAATGATAATGGTCCGATTTCTTAAACATTGTAAACCTAGGATACCATACTGTTAATTAGCTAGACACGCACAAATTGATTTCATAAACGCATCTGACGCTGTTCTGTGCATGACTAGGATCCCGTACGGGATCCTAGTCATACACAGAACTGCGTCAGATGCGTTTATGAAATCCATTTGTGTGTGTCTAGCTAACTAACAATATGGTATCCTAGGTTTACACTGTTTAAGAAATCGGGCCAATGACTCATTCATTTACAAATAGCGTGGAGTGGTCTTCATGCCAATCACATCTGCAAAAACAGTTTCTAAAAGAATTGAAAAACATAAAAAAGGAAAGGCCGAAGACGAAATCATAACCAATACCCATAGGAATGACATTGTAAAAGACAAATGTAGATAAATGACTTGGACCGAATGGAAAATTGGATGAAAAAGATAAAGGCAAACGAAGATGAAGAAATTACACAACACAGAAGAAAAGAATAAGGAAAAAAAAAACAAATAAGGAAGAACTTACAAACCTAAACAATCAAATATATAGAGACTCAAAGGAATGATAAGCGCAGGCAGACTAGGGAACGCTGTGGAGGGAGAGGGCACAGAAAGGAGGACGGGGTGAGTGGAAAGAGGTGGAAAAGCAAGGTTCGGGTAAAGAGGCTGAGTCGCGGCACCAGAGAGAAAAAAAAAAAGGTAAGTGAAAAGGTAAAGGGCCAGGAGGGAAGCAGGAAAAAGGATCTGTACTCAACAGAAAAAACGAGAAGAAAAAGCAAAAAATGTAATACACAGAGGTAAAAAAGACAAATTGGCAATACAGGCAACAGAAAAAGAAAACAAGGAAAAAGAGAGAAAAAAAGTCTCTGGCAAAGACAAAATAAGAAAAATAACTTGCAACAGAAAAGCAAAAGAAAAATAAAAAATAAAATAGGTCAGAGAAAGAACTTGTAAGCAACACTGATTAAAAAAAAAAACATTAAACAATAATATACATAAAAAATACAAGAAACAAAGTCTGTAGACCCCGCGAATCCCCCCCCCCCTTTTTTTCCCCCAATTACAATGGGGAGAACCTCACGAGATGTTTCATTTTCATCCCTGTTATCCAAAAATCATATTCGAGTAAAAACCGGTCCAGGGTGGATCATAAAAACTGGACAACTGCTTACGCAGGCAACCCACATCTCTTCTCTCTCTTGCTTGCTCTTCTTGAGCAATAAAATTACAAAACATTATCTTTTATTACCTGTACACGCGCAATGGAGTATGATATACATATGTATGCATGCATGCATGTTTTAAATGTATGTATGTATTTATTTATATAAGCCAAACTGCTATGTATTATATTTGTGTTTATGTATGTATGCATGCATATACATACGTAAGTATGCATGCATGCATATATATATATATATATATATATATATATATATATATATATATATATATATATATATATATATATATATATATATATATATATATATATATATATATATATATATATATATATATATATATATATAGCGTGCCTTACGTAACGGACTCCCTTTTCTACCAAGGGCTAAGACGGTTGCCTACTTGCGAAGGACTTGTTTTGGCAGATGTAATCGTTACCCTGAGTGCATGTCCTTGCTAACCTCAGACCGTGGCGGAGTATAAATATATATATATATATATATATATATATATATATATATATATATATATATATATATATATACACAACATTTTTGCGTGTATATATATATATATATATATATATATATATATATATATATATATATATATATATATATATATATATATATATATATATATATATATATATATAGGGTCAAAATACACAAATGTTACCTAGGTATTCTCTACGACTCATAGAGGGCAAGTCAGAAGGATAGGGGAAGGGGGTGATCAATTGTTTACAACAAGAATTTATTTTCTTTCCACGAATCAACCAGCAGAAGATGCCAGGCTGGGAAGGGCATAATCAGATTTCTGCTACATCCATTCTTTTATTTAGGATGGGATCAACCAGCTGAACTCACTCGGATATGACGCATGCAATATATATATATATATATATATATATATATATATATATATATATATATATATATATATATATATATATATATATATATATATATATATATATATATATATAATCAAAACCATTAACTGGTATCGTAAAATATCAAAGTACTACCGTACTATGAAATGCGTAAAAAAATATGTAAATATACGTAAAACTCAGTAAATATATAAACTAATAAATAAATGAACATAGTATGCGTACAGAAAAAAAAAAACAATAACAACGCCATTGATCTGAATCTTTTTGTTTTTTTACCCGCGGCGAAATCGTGCGGCAAACTTCCGAAGGTAAAATACAAGTTTCATTGTTGGATTATTAGTATTCATTCTCTCTCCCTCTTTCTCTCTCTCTCTCTCTCTCTCTCTATATATATATATATATATATATATATATATATATATATATATATATATATATATATATATATATATATATATATATATATATATTTATATATTTATATATTTATATATATATTTATATATATATATATATATATATATATATATATATATATATATAATCTATTTTTATCAAGAAAAGTTGAATAAAGTATATATAAGTAAATATATAAAAAGAAAAAATTACAGAGATCGAGTATCATAAAACCTGCGACCTAGCTCAGAAGATGAGTATACAAAAATTCTCACAAGTCCTTAATAAATCAGATATTAGCTTCTCTAGTTTGGATAAGAAAATTGCGCTAAATATTATTACAATGATAATAATAATAATAATAATAATAATAATAATAAAAATAATAATGCTAATAATAATAATAATAATAATAATAATAATAATAATAATAATAATAATTACTATTATTATTATTATTATTATTATAATGGTAATACAAATCTAATAAAATATATCACGGAGAAAGGAAATAAACCTGTGCAGAGAAAGCTTTTCAGTAGGTAAATTACACAATGAATAGCTAATTAACAGAACTGACAGCACTTGCATCAATAAAGAAATATTAATATATGAGTAAGCACACACACATCCATATATATATATATATATATATATATATATATATATATATATATATATATATATATATATATATATATAAACAAATACAACACCGAAAAAATAACCTACATGGCAGGAAAACAAATGTACAAGATGCTTTAGCACTAATAGTTATAGTAACACTAGTACACGTGTTATTAATACAAGGAAATGCATCCCATGTGGATTACCCTTAAGAGATCGAAAAGGTGAAAAACAGTTCCACCCAAGTACAAAAACAATAATATAATTCATGAATATAGCCTAAATAAATTACAAAAATAATCCAAAATAAGATTAATATAGATATCTAGAAGGGAAATATTTTTTTCATAAGTAGAACTAATAGGAAATAAATATATATGTTTATTTATATTTTGGTCATCTAAAACTACCAATTTATTTATCTAGCTGAAATATGTGCTATAATAATTTTATTAAATATATAGTAGTATGTGCTTATTCGTTATTCTAAACCCTGTAGAGCTTAGAACAACGAGTAAACACATACTGCTATATGGTTTTGGTTCCGGTTTTACGTCATGGACTCCCTTTTCTACTAAGGGCTAGGACGGTTGCCTTCTTGCGAAGGACTTAGTTTTGGTAGATGTAGTCGTTACCCTGAGTGAATGCCCTTGCTAACCTCAGACCGTGACGGGGCGCGAACCCTCGACCTGACGCCTCAAAGTCGCGGACGCTACCGCTTGAGCCACGGTGACTACTACATACTGCTATACATCTAATGAAATGATTTGTACCTCACGAGAAACCATCCATTACCGGTACTAAGTATATTAGATATAGATATCTACGGAGAAATGAACTAGATGCCTTAGTAAAGCAAGGGAATACCGATTAAAACTCGTCTGAACAGTAACAGAAACTTCAGCACTTTTATAATATGACTAATCTATATATCTAGATAGGAAATGTACTAGTAAATTTTTCTAAGTAGAGGGTAGATGAAAATGTGATACCGGTAGTTCAGAGAGCTTAATCAAAAAAGGGATCTGTACCCGCAGTCTTAACATAAAAGTCATAAAATACCTAAACACTTGTCACAAATGTGTGTGTGTGTTTGTTTGTGTGTGTGTAAGTATATATATAATAGACACAGATAGATATAGATAGATAAACCTAACGCATCCTAGAAAATAAATTGTACTCTCTCCATGGATAAACAAACTTGATCATTCGGTCCGTACTACAATCAGGCTCATGGAAGCACTCATGGCCTATATGAAAAGAATTAGCGAAGGCCCATAACCCCACTTTTATGACCCAAAATAGTAATTATGGCCCCTGAAGAGGTCGCCAATGCAATTTGCTAAAAACAGCATAATGTGGCTTCTGTTTTCACTTTCCGGTTAAGAGCAGAACAGGAAAAATCCATGGAAAAATTACCTCATAGCCCCATCTTTCCTTAAATTTTAACCTAACGTGTACATTTTGTGCGGTCACATATTAAAAAACGTTTATTATGAAAGTATTCAGTTTCCTTCTCGTATTCAAAAGTAAATGAAAATTCACTTTGCCTTATTCCAATTTTTATCTTAAAATCTTCCTTATGTGCAATCAGCAGATTCATACTTGGCTTACTGACGAAATCTTCAAAGTCTCTGTTGCCTTTTTTCTATCATGAGGACATCCTGTTTTCTCCTCCCAGTCAAACTAGGACGTGTAAATAACCAAGGCAAACATATCCCTGCCACACTCCAACATTTACCTTAGAAGTTCACCCTCTGTGTCATCATAACAATCAACACCTAAAAAAAAAAAAAAAAAAATCTTCCCCATCGACCTTTACATTGACATTTCTGTACAAGTCGGTGTACATCAAACGGCACTGGTTGCCATCTATACCATTTTAATCCAATGATGAGGTTTAAAACGTGTTCATATCCCTTCCAAGCTCTTCTTGTTCTTCTTCTATCTCCTATATCATTCGATTTTAGGCACAATGTCTTCTCATGATATGTATCGGGATTTTACACACAGAATATCTTTCACTTTCCTGTCTTCGTGCCTTCCAAAGAATCATCTGTGCGAAAATTCAATGCAGAAAAATATTTTTTCATCTCTTTTGTTACAACAGAGGACTTGCCTACTTTTGCAAAATCTTGACAAAGCGCTCTCAATTTCCAATTACGTTCAATATATTACATATAACTAATATACCTCCAACTTCCTTATTTCTTCCACACCCTTAAGAATCGTTCTGACGATCAGACAATTACAAAGAAGTAAACTTTATACTTCATTACCCTCATGATGTCCTTAACATGATATAAAATTTATAATTACTCCAGTAACAAGATCGAAACACTCTTGTTGTCCATGTAAATATTGTTACTACTATATTATCATTATTATCATTTTTACTACTGTTATCATCATGATCATCATCATTATCATTATTATTGTTACTACTATTATTGTTCTTGTTATTATTATTATTATTATTATTATTATTATTATTATTATTAAGAAGCCAGCTATTGGGGGAGCAAGTCAGCTCAAGTCGGTACCGGTCTCAAGTCCAGATTAATGAAAGGCATCTAAGGGGATAGTGAAAAACAGATGAGAAAAACAATACATAAAAAAATTTCTATCATTATTATTATTATTATTATTATTATTATTATTATTATTATTATTATTATTAACAGTAGTAACTGTAGTAATTAACAATATATAAACGTAGTGAAATTCTGACCAGTACAAAATAATCCCTCAACCTTGAATTAAACGAGTACTGCCTGACAATTATTAATATTATTACAATTTGCATACACATTTCATATTCCATAGGAATAATATTAATAGCGTATTTATACATATTCCAGATTTGTTATAATTACACATATGATATATATATATATATATATATATATATATATATATATATATATATATATATATATAAATATATATATATATATATATATATATATATATATATATATATATATAATTGTCATTACTATTATTATAATTATTATTATTTTTAGTAGTCGCAGTAGTATTAATACGATCATCATCAACATCATATGCCAAGCAAAACAGCATATATATATATATATATATATATATATATATATATATATATATATATATATATATATATATATATATATATATATATATATATATATATATATATATATATATATATATATATATATATATATATATATATATATATATATATATATATATATATATTAGGCATGGTGTGCTAAGACGTGTGCAAATTATGCAGTCTTCTCTGATGCTGTTTCCTTATATATATATATATATATATATATATATATATATATATATATATATATATATATATATATATATATATATATATATATATATATATATATATATATATATATATATATATATATATATATATATATATATATATATATAATAAAGTAAATAGGTACAGCAAGGACCCTTTATCAGATCGACAACAAAAGCAAGAAAGCGACGAATAATAATAATAATAATAATAATAATAATAATAATAATAATAATAATAATAATAATAATAATAATAATAATAATAATAATAATAATAATATAACTTACCCTCGCATCAAGTAATAAGACGAGACTTGGTTTTTCGAGTCACTCTCTGGGTGAACAAAAGCCGCGAAGAATGGCATCAGGCGCGGTAAAAATTGCCTTCCTGCGAGACACTTACTAGACCACATATGAAGAAGAAATAACGAGCAAAAGAGAGTAAAACAAAGCCCCAGATAGATGATGGCACTCAACTGATAATTTTTCATTTCTGGCCAAAGAGCCAATGATTACAGAACATCACAATACAAGACTATGAGTGAACAGGTTTGCAGAAATAAGAAATCCCGAGAAGTTAAAGACAATTTAAAAAGCACAAAACCTCAATTGCTTTACATGCTTTTATCTGTAGATTTCAGAAATAATTAATATAATTAACTAAAGCTAAAAAAATAAACTGATAAAAGATTATAAGCAGAGATGCTAATAAAAGATATAAAACAATTATTGGTAATTACTACTACACAACAACAGAGTAAAGTGTAACAAGACTATAACAGTAAAGCTTAAGATGAAAACAATAGACACTTCAGAGACAAGAGTAATTCCATAAAACAAGAATTTAAAATAGTTGCGAGCTATTATTAGTATAATTAGAAATGTACAAAAGAGGAACAAAACAAATCTCTGATGGGACCAATCAGCATCTCATGAGATGAAAAAGACGAAAAAAATCCATTATTAAAACCATCAAAGGATACTATTATCGGATTTAAATTTTAAAAAACTTAACAGAAAGGACAAATATATATTCCTTACAGAAACTAAATAGAATCACGAAAAATAAAATAATAAAAAATAGCATAAAACTATTACTAGTAAAATCCATTAAGGAGCAAAGAAAAATTGAGATCAAACCGGAGAGAATTTTCAATATACACAAAAATGAATAAATACAAAAACAATAAAAAAAAACTATTATCAGAAAATTTCAAGAAGGAGCAACAAAGAAGAACTTGAAAAAGTCAGAGGAAGAGAAAAAAAAAGAACGTTCCTAAGGGACGATAAAAGACGTCACAGAACAAAGTTCCAGGAATGACTGAGACAAATCAACAAGAGCTGGGCTATATATAAGTACCCTCGCTAAGTATGCAGCATATATCCCTCATCAACAATCTGGACACGTACCCTAGGAACTTGTTATTTTCTCTCCTACTCCAATATAAAGACTTACTCATCGAGGGATTTGAGTTTGTACGTCTGAAGACATAGACATAAGGAAAATACTTAAAAGGTCAATCTAGGAAAACTTCTCAAACTCTTTAATCTATCTCTCTATCTACCTATTTATCTATCTCGCAAAGCTGCAGGCAACATTTACCATATTTTTTAAATCCTTTCTAAATCCTGAGAATATAAAGCATTCACTTTATCAATGCGCTTCTTAAGTAAATATATACTCTCACAACTATTACTTCTCAACTTCAAACTGGAAAAAGATTCACTAGTTAAGAATGGGTTAGTGAACGAGAACTAGTCAAGAGGATTTTGATACGCCAGTAAAGAACTAAACCACCCTATTTACAAATGTACTGGTGTGCTCACTAAAGCTGCTTACTCGGTAGGGGTTAGCATACAGAGGACTCATAGACAGAGTTATCATCCCCTACCAAAGCACTATTGTACTTTTTTAAGCCCAATGACTTGATGCCAAAAGTAGTCACCGTGGCTCAGGCGGTAGCGTCCGCAACTCTGAGGCGTCAGGTCGAGGGTTCGCGCCCCGTCACGGTCTGAGGCTAGCAAGGCCATGCACTCAGGGTAACGATTACATCTGCCAAAACAAGTCCTTCGCAAGAAGGCAACCGTCCTACTCCTTGGTAGGAAAGGGAGTTCATGACGTAAAACCGAATCCACTTGATGCCAAAAGATGTTAAGAGAAAAGCAGGGAGGATTCGAACCCGTTCCTCCATCGATCAACCAAGCGATGATGCTGTAGGCTACAAGAGACAAGGTGTGAGGCATTTACAATTCTAAAACTGATTGTGGTTTTAGGAAATAATCATCCTAAAATAATAAACAAAATATATAATCACAATATAATAAAAAAATCAACCTTATAAAAGAAAATATGCAAAAGAAAAAGGTAAGGCGAAGGGAAGGGAAGGAAGTGACAATGACGAAAGCTATACCCAAAATATTTCGCTTGACGACACTAGGTCACTCGAGAAACTTACCAGTAACCAAAACCAGATCTGTCTTGATATAACGAGATTTAAACAAGCATTAGACTGAGCAGTAGTAGTAGTTGTAGTAGTAGTATTAGAAGTAGTAGTAGTAGTAGTGACAAATTAAAATGAAAGCGTAGTAAAGAGATGAACAGAAAAAACACAAATATACATGCCGACGAGACAAATCTCTCAAAATAATAATAATAATAATAATAATAATAATAATAATAATAATAATAATAATAACAATAAATAAGTATACAAAATACAATATGAAAAATAGAACACCATTTTTTTTATACATTCGTGCTTGCAGGACGAGAGACTGTTTATCATATCCCAGAGTTGTGAGGATTACTGTTTCACTACTGATCCAAACATATATATTTAATTGTGTATTCTCTTAGCCAGCTGAGTGCACAGAGGCTACCAAACGAGAGATGCCCATCTTTCTCCTTCTTATCCCTAAGTGATGTTGTATAAGAAAACAATATTCCACAACTGACCATAATCACACCTCCACATGAGAACATCCTTACCCTCTCTTCCTCTCCTGGTAGGTTGTGCATATAAAAACCAAAATTTCATTGCATAACATGCCATGAGTATATGAAGAAAAAAAAGTTGGTCTTACTGTAAAAACATGCCAGCCATACGAAGCACGTCACCACTCTAAACCTTGACTTACATTTTTATTCGCCAGATCATGTTTTTTTTTTATTTTTTTTTTCTCTCTCTCTCAAGGAGACCTGCAGGACGGTCATTACAGCCTGGAGCCTTTATAGATATCTACTGAACTTACAGGGGCAACACACATGCTGCCACTTTTTTTTCTCTCTCTCTTAGGGTGTGTGTTTTTATTTATTAATCCTCAAAATGTTATAACAGGTATTCAAAATACTAAAGGAAAAAAAACTGGGAACTGTTGATCCTGATAATGAGTTTTTAGGTTTATTCGTATCAAGAGATGGGGATTATGCACCTTTACAAGGTACTTTCTGGGGTAATTCATATCAATGAGTATTTATTGATCTTTACAAGATATATTTGAGGTCACTCTCATTAAAAATACTGAGAATTAGTAATCTTTACAAGGTGTGTTCTGTGGTTACTCAATAATAATGGGGGATTGTTCATGTTCCATGGGTATTTTCTGACATTACTCATTTTTAATATATTGGAGATTTTTTCTTCAGGTGATTTTTTCTGGGTAAATCATATATATTACTACTTGGTACTACTATTCTTCAATGGGTGTTTTCTAGTGATTCATATAAAAAACACCAGGGATTATTCCTCTGTACATGGTGTTTTATGTAGTAATTTATGTAAAAAACACTTTGGATACTGTTCTTTGCCACGTTTTTTTCTGAGGTGATTCAAGTTGAAAATATGGGCAATTATTACTCTTTGTGGACGATTTTCTGCGGTAAGTCAACATAAAATGGCTTTTTTATGAAGGTTATCAATCAAAGGAACAATAAGTGGTGTTCACAGACCTACATGATCCAAATATATATATATATATATATATATATATATATATATATATATATATATATATATATATATATATATATATATATATATATATATATATATATATATATATATACATATATATATATATATATATATATATATATATATATATATATATATATATATATATATATAACAGCAATAAGAGACTCCATGAAAACATAAACTATCTTGCATTCACAAGCAAGCATATACCGTATCTCCTACACTCAAAGAAAACAAGGCGTTATGGCAAGTATCATTATCATTATTATTATTATCATAATTATTATAATTTTCATTAAAGGTATTGCTGGTTTAGTAAACTAACTTAACAAATCCAGACATGATATGACTACAATATTATCATCATTACCATTTTTTTTTTTAATAAAAACCCATTTTGTATGCCTGCGAGACGGGAACCATGAATGACAAGACACGTCATTAAAACAATTGACTGAATACAGAGGGTTGAATACATTCATTCTATTAAAAAAAAAAAAAAACACACACACACACACGTCAGTTAAACAGTATGAAATACTTTGGACCAATCACTTTGGCAGCACAGTGGATACGGTGCCTGGCTCCTCGCACGATGGTAGTCACGTGTTCGGCTGCCTTTCGCTTGGGCTTATTGGCAAGTCATTATTTGGGTGAAAAATATATTGCAATTGGAAGCCATAATACACCTCATTTTGGCACCGATTTTTGAAAAATCCGGCATTACATTTTGGGCGAAAATCTGGTTATATACTTAACATTTAATCTAAGCTAATTTAGCACCAAAATATAACTTAATATGTGATACTCTGTAGTGGAAATTCAGATATGTTAGTCCCAAATGAAATAGACCTGCAGAGTTCATCTCCCCGGGTGATCTGTAGCTTTTAGAACCCAATGGGGGATATGAAGGAGAGGGTAGTGGGGTTTCTGCAGTGGTAAATGTATCTATATACAAGAGCCAACTTCCCTCTTGTAAACGGGGTGACTAAATCAAAGCAAAATACCTTGACTCATTGTGGAAAGAAAATATAGAGGAGGAAATTCCCAGTCCCCTCACTCCACCCCATCTACTCGACTTAAACGACACGCAGGAGAACATGGTGGAAGTATTCTTTCCCCCCTCACTCAGGGTAAATAACCCCTGTCACTTCATTATGTTCGGTGTGTAAATCATTAAACGTGTAAAGGATCAATGGTGAAATGGTATCTTTACAAGCTCAAGCTTCGCTGAAGGTAGAAACTGTCCATATCGGGATCCTAAATAATAATAACAACTGTTGCCAAGGGCAACATTCTTTAAATATAAAACCAAGTAAAAAAATAGATATATAAAATGAAAAAGAATGAAGGCAAGATAAAAGGAACAAAATAGACTTAAAATGGATTGTGGAAAGAAAAGGACTGGGGCAAGGATTATATATAGTATATATATATATATATATATATATATATATATATATATATATATATATATATATATATACAAAAGAATGAAATACAGAAAAGTAAAGAGGATGATAGTTGTGGGAATGAATGAAAGATATAAAGGAAGACAAAAAAAAAAATCAATAGATAAAGGTAGTACGAGGTAGATGAAACAAGAGAAAAACTTGATAATAGGAGAGATAAAAATAAAATAATAGCGTTAAAAAAAGGAAGAACAAACAAACGATAGACAAAAAGAAAATAATAGACAAAAAACAGTGAGAAAACGAAAAGAATTAAAGAATAAAGTATATAAGAAAAATAAAGAAAAAACATAAGAAGAAACAATGAGAAAGAGAGAGACATGTAGACATATTGAAACAAAATATAAAGGCTACGAATGGCTTGTGTCTGCGAGAGACAGAGGAATGTCTCAAGCCCGAAATTCCCTGGAATTTAACGGAAGACAAAAAACCTTGACAAAGCAGAATATTACTGCTCGGCTTCTTTTTTTTTTCTTACTTTATATGTAAAACATTTCTATTATTTCTTAACTTCATATGTAGAACAGAGCTATTATTTTTAATTCAATACTAAAAGGTCAGGTACTGTAATAGACATATGTAGAAGTAGTAATAGTAGTAGTACTAGTAGTAGTAGAACAGCATTACTTATAATTGTGAAAGTAGCAGTAATTGCAGGCCATGCAGAATTTTACTTTGGTTTAATTAATACTTATTGCACAATACTGAAATAGGGTGCTAAATACGTATGGTGGTGGTAGTAGTAGTAGTAGTAGTAGTAGTAGTAGTAGTAGTAGTAGTAGTACTAGTAATTATATCTCTGCTAGTGTGATCACTATAATGCGGAATACTATGTATATCATTATACAAATAAAAATAATCGAGTATTATTATTATTATTATTGTTATCAATAATAATAATAATAATAATAATAATAATAATAATAATAATAATAATAATAATAATAATAATAATGTTATTATTATTATTATTATTATTATTATTATTATTATTATTATTATTACTAGAGGGATTGCAAAAGGTTAGAATACTCTTAAATCACCTGTTTTTTTTTGTTTTTTTTTTTTTGTATACCAAGAAGAGGAGTTGTCTATAATGATGGTTCCCTTGGTAAGGTACCTGTATCTTACAAGTCACAAAAGCTCTGGTAATGTACAAAATTAGACCTCATTAACAGACATCAGAGTTATAAAAATTCGTCCGTGATATGCAGAGCTTATGGAAAAAGGGCAGCACCGGGAATATTTTCAACCAAAGGTACTTGATGTTCTGGAGTAGTCACCGTGGCTCAAGCGGTAGCGTCCGCGACTCTGAGGCGTCAGGTCAAGGGTTTGCGCCCCGTCACGGTCTGAGGTTAGAGAGGGCATGCACTCAGGGTAACGATTACATCTGCCAAAACAAGTCCTTCGCAAGAAGGCAACCGTCCTAGCCCTTGGTAGAAAAGGGAGTCTGTGACGTAAAACCGGAACAAAAGAGTACCTGATGTTCTGGAGAGTAAAAACTAGTTATTATTGCATATCGTTGGACACAGATGCATTACATTGTGTAACCTCCGGAATGCCGGTGCTGCAGAAAGAGGAGCTATACTTCTCTTCTTATACTGACATGGGTTATAAAAGGTAGTCCTGTAAACCAAGGCTCACCCCCAGGAAGTGCTGGAATTGATTCTTCTGAGGTAATTCGTATAAAATTTCTTCTCCTGAGCCTCTTCGTTATTAGAAGGCAAAGGTATTGTCATTCTTCTTTTGGTAGGTAACACAAGGAACTCAGAGTGTTCAATGAGTATACATTTCATGTACAGAGTCATCAAGAAACAGTACTTCCATATACGCCCATTATTTGATTAGGAATAAAATGAGAATAGCAGTTTTGCATCTTATTTTTCGACTTAACAACAATTAGGCCGCTTTCACACCAAAGTCTAACGTCACACGTGGCATGCCACGTGGCACGCCAGTTGAAAACGAACATCCGGAAATATATGAAACCTTTCACACTGAAGTGGCTTGACAAGTCCCATGTGCGACGCAATGAGACGTGTCACGCTACTTCTGTGTGAAAAGTTTCATATATTTCCGGATGTTCGTTTTCAACTGGCGTGCCACGTGGCATGCCACGTGCGATATGCCACTTTGGTGTGAAAGCGGCTTTAGTTCATTGTATATCATAAAAAGAGTATAAAATTATGTTCTCCATCGTTATTATGATTTCTGAATTATACTACTGTACAAGTTTGGTTTGTAATTAGCGTCTGTCTTTCGTATCAACATACAGAATGAATTCTAAATTCTCCTTCCGTCAGTCCGAGTTGGTTTAGACTGGTAACTAATTTGTATTTCTATGTGTCTGAAATCAGTATGCACAAGTAATACAGAACCGAATGAAGCCGACTTGGTAAGTATTTAGACGTAGAGACTGCCTGCATTGTGTACTTGATGGCAAAACCCATCTGGAATTACTATTATTATTTGGTGTTTTGTGCTATTCTGCTAAGTAGTGCTGAGTTTATTGACCTTGCTTTTCAGGTTTTTTATAAACAATGCCACTCTTTACCGTCAACATTTTCCGTTATAATCCTTTTAAATGGTCATGAGTAATAAAACTTGATTAAAATAATAATAATAATAATAATAATAATAATAATAATAATAATAATAATAATAATAATAATAGTAATAAAATTAATATAATTATTTTTGAAATAATAATAGTAATCATAATTATTATTATTCTTACTCTTAATGTTACTATTATCATAATCTTCTCTTTCATCATCTTCTTCTTCTTCTTCTTCTTCTCCTTATTATTATTACTGTTGTTATTATTATTATTATTATTATTATTATTATTATATTAGTCTTGTGATATTGTGTCACTATTAATTCCCATTATGGGGGCGGACAAAACAGATTAGAAATTCCCATTATGGGGGCGGACAAAACAGATTGGAGCTGGCAAGCCAAGGCAACAAGCCTTTATTAACGCCTTGCGGTGGGCGCGCGTCTCTGTGTGATTACGTAATTGTGATTACCTAATTGTGTTTACGGGAAAGAGCACAAAGCTCGTATCTTCCCGTCTCCTCATCGGTTCCATTTTAGACTTAGTGATACTTATCATACCTGTCCTTAAAACTATGGATTGAGATAGCATTAACTACCTCCTCGCTTAGCGAATTCCAATTATCAACTACTCTTACACTGAAAAAGTATTTCCTTACATCCTGCAAACAAGTTTTCTTACGAAGCTTCAAACTATGACCTCTAGTTCTAGAGCCAGCCATATCGAAATATCGATCCCTATCCACTCTATCATAACCATGAAGGAATTTAAAGACTGTCACCATATCCCCCCTTACTCTTCTAGCTTCGAGTGATGGTAAGTCTAATTCCCTCAGCCTCTCATCATAACTGAGATTGCGTATTTCTGGCACCAGTTTCGTGGCATGTCTTTGAACTTTTTCAAGCTTAGCTATGTGCTTTTTCAAGTGCGGATTCCAAAAGGGGGCTGCATATTCGAGTTTTGGCCTCACATAGGTTACATAAATATTTCTGAACATTTCCTTGTCCATGTGCCTGAAGGCTACCCTTACATTTGATAAGAATGCATATGCTGTGTGTGTGTGTGTGTGTGTGTGTGTGTGTGTGTGTGTGTGTGTGTGTGTGTGTGTGTGTGTGTGATTACCTAATTGCGATTACCTAATTGTGTTTACGGGAAAGAGCCCAAAGCTCGTATCTTCCCGTCTCCTCATCGGTTCCATTTTAGACTTAGTGATACTTATCGTACCTGTCCTTAAAACTATGGATTGAGATAGCATTAACTACCTCCTCGCTTAGCCAATTCCAATTATCAACTACTCTTACACTGAAAAAGTATTTCCTTACATCCTGCAAACAAGTTTTCTTACGAAGCTTCAAACTATGACCTCTAGTTCTAGAGCCAGCCATATCGAAATATCGATCCCTATCCACTCTATCATAACCATGAAGGAATTTAAAGACTGTCACCATATCCCCCCTTACTCTTCTAGCTTCGAGTGATGGCAAGTCTAATTCCCTCAGCCTCTCATCATAACCGAGATTGCGTATTTCTGGCACCAGTTTCGTGGCATGTCTTTGAACTTTTTCAAGCTTAGCTATGTGCTTTTTCAAGTGCGGATTCCAAAAGGGGGCTGCATATTCGAGTTTTGGCGTGTGTGTGTGTGTGTGTGTACACTCCAGCTGCATATTTTATGTATATAAGTTCGTAAATCCAAAATGCAAAACTATATTACATAAATGTGAATTACATATCAAAATTAATTATAATGAATTCAAATCATAAGTCAGATAATTATGCCATAACTGGCATTCACAATGACAAGTCAGTTATCTACAAAGTCTATTAAAAGGCTCAGAGCTGACTATCAAAGAACCCATAACCTAAAAGGCTTGGCAAATTGCACACGGCTCTTGCCAACGAACTTGAAGCAGGATGGCTCTACATACTTAACAGTGCGAATGACGGATGTCTATATAAGGGTTGCCTACAAACACAAATAGTAACAAACAAAACATATTAGAAAGACAGACATACTTTATGTCCATATATATATATATATATATATATATATATATATATATATATATATATATATATATATATATATATATATATATATATATATAAATGAATCATCTTTTACCCCGACCGGGACTCGAACCTAGGACTTATGATTGCTAAGTCAAGGCGCTACCACTACACCACAGAAGGTTAAAAGGAACCCAACCTTATAGCTTATATCTGCTATACTTAGGAATGAACGCATTCTAACTGAATGCCACTATGTTCATATTACAGATTCCCCAACCTCACTCGTGGCTTCATTTTAGCATTTGATTCAAATCCCAATCTCATTCGGGCCATGAAATTATCAATTAAGCACATTTCATATGTGAAAACATGAATCATTTTTTACCCCGACCGGGACTCGAACCTAGGACTTATGATTACTAAGTCAAGGCGCTACCACTACACCACAGAAGGTTAAAAGGAACCCAACCTTATAGCTTATATCTGCTATACTTAGGAATGAACGCATTCTAACTGAATGCCACTATGTTCATATTACAGATTCCCCAACCTCACTCGTGGCTTCATTTTATGAAATGTGCTTAATTGATAATTTCATGGCCCGAATGAGATTGGGATTCGAATTAAATGCTAAAATGAAGCCACGAGTGAGGTTGGGGAATCTGTAATATGAACATAGTGGCATTCAGTTAGAATGCGTTCATTCCTAAGTATAGCAGATATAAGCTATAAGGTTGGGTTTCTTTTAACCTTCTGTGGTGTAGTGGTAGCGCCTTGACTTAGTAATCATAAGTCCTAGGTTCGAGTCCCGGTCGGGGTAAAAAATTATTCATGTTTTCACATATGAAATGTGCTTAACTGATATATATATATATATATATATATATATATATATATATATATATATATATATATATATATACAAATAAGCACATTACATATGTGAAAACATGAATCATTTTTTTTACCCCGACCGGGAATCGAACCTAGGACTTATGATTACTAAGTCAAGGCGCTACCACTACACCACAGAAGGTTAAAAGGAACCCAACCTTATAGCTTATATCTGCTATACTTAGGAATGAACGCATTCTAACTGAATGCCACTATGTTCATATTACAGATTCCCCAACCTCACTCGTGGCTTCATTTTAGCATTTAATTCAATTCCCAATCTCATTCGGGCCATGAAATACAAATAAGCACATTACATACGTGAAAACATGAATCATTTTTTTTACCCCGACCGGGAATCGAACCTAGGACTTATGATTACTAAGTCAAGGCGCTACCACTACACCACAGAAGGTTAAAAGGAACCCAACCTTATAGCTTATATCTGCTATACTTAGGAATGAACGCATTCTAACTGAATGCCACTATGTTCATATTACAGATTCCCCAACCTCACTCGTGGCTTCATTTTAGCATTTAATTCAATTCCCAATCTCATTCGGGCCATGAAATACAAATAAGCACATTACATATGTGAAAACATGAATCATTTTTTTTACCCCGACCGGGAATCGAACCTAGGACTTATGATTACTAAGTCAAGGCGCTACCACTACACCACAGAAGGTTAAAAGGAACCCAACCTTATAGCTTATATCTGCTATACTTAGGAATGAACGCATTCTAACTGAATGCCACTATGTTCATATTACAGATTCCCCAACCTCACTCGTGGCTTCATTTTAGCATTTAATTCAATTCCCAATCTCATTCGGGCCATGAAATACAAATAAGCACATTACATATGTGAAAACATGAATCATTTTTTTTACCCCGACCGGGAATCGAACCTAGGACTTATGATTACTAAGTCAAGGCGCTACCACTACACCACAGAAGGTTAAAAGGAACCCAACCTTATAGCTTATATCTGCTATACTTAGGAATGAACGCATTCTAACTGAATGCCACTATGTTCATATTACAGATTCCCCAACCTCACTCGTGGCTTCATTTTAGCATTTAATTCAATTCCCAATCTCATTCGGGCCATGAAATACAAATAAGCACATTACATATGTGAAAACATGAATCATTTTTTTTACCCCGACCGGGAATCGAACCTAGGACTTATGATTACTAAGTCAAGGCGCTACCACTACACCACAGAAGGTTAAAAGGAACCCAACCTTATAGCTTATATCTGCTATACTTAGGAATGAACGCATTCTAACTGAATGCCACTATGTTCATATTACAGATTCCCCAACCTCACTCGTGGCTTCATTTTATGAAATGTGCTTAATTGATAATTTCATGGCCCGAATGAGATTGGGATTCGAATTAAATGCTAAAATGAAGCCACGAGTGAGGTTGGGGAATCTGTAATATGAACATAGTGGCATTCAGTTAGAATGCGTTCATTCCTAAGTATAGCAGATATAAGCTATAAGGTTGGGTTTCTTTTAACCTTCTGTGGTGTAGTGGTAGCGCCTTGACTTAGTAATCATAAGTCCTAGGTTCGAGTCCCGGTCGGGGTAAAAAATTATTCATGTTTTCACATATGAAATGTGCTTAACTGATATATATATATATATATATATATATATATATATATATATATATATATATATATATCAAATAAGCACATTACATATGTGAAAACATGAATCATTTTTTTTACCCCGACCGGGAATCGAACCTAGGACTTATGATTACTAAGTCAAGGCGCTACCACTACACCACAGAAGGTTAAAAGGAACCCAACCTTATAGCTTATATCTGCTATACTTAGGAATGAACGCATTCTAACTGAATGCCACTATGTTCATATTACAGATTCCCCAACCTCACTCGTGGCTTCATTTTAGCATTTAATTCAATTCCCAATCTCATTCGGGCCATGAAATACAAATAAGCACATTACATACGTGAAAACATGAATCATTTTTTTTACCCCGACCGGGAATCGAACCTAGGACTTATGATTACTAAGTCAAGGCGCTACCACTACACCACAGAAGGTTAAAAGGAACCCAACCTTATAGCTTATATCTGCTATACTTAGGAATGAACGCATTCTAACTGAATGCCACTATGTTCATATTACAGATTCCCCAACCTCACTCGTGGCTTCATTTTAGCATTTAATTCAATTCCCAATCTCATTCGGGCCATGAAATACAAATAAGCACATTACATATGTGAAAACATGAATCATTTTTTTTACCCCGACCGGGAATCGAACCTAGGACTTATGATTACTAAGTCAAGGCGCTACCACTACACCACAGAAGGTTAAAAGGAACCCAACCTTATAGCTTATATCTGCTATACTTAGGAATGAACGCATTCTAACTGAATGCCACTATGTTCATATTACAGATTCCCCAACCTCACTCGTGGCTTCATTTTAGCATTTAATTCAATTCCCAATCTCATTCGGGCCATGAAATA
>JAXCGZ010003055.1:17500-24963 GCA_037179515.1 Halocaridina rubra | reverse complement strand
TTAGAATTCGTTCATTCCAAAGTATAGCAGATATAAGCTATAATGTTCGATTCCTTTTAACCTTCTGTGGTGTAGTGGTAGCGCCTTGACTTAGTAATCATAAGTCTTAGGTTCGAGTCCCTGTCGGGGTAAAAAAATTATTCATGTTTTCACATGTGTAATGTGCTTATTTGGTTATTTCATAGCCCGAATGAGATTGGGAATTGAATTAAATTCAAAAATGAAGCCACGAGTGAGGTTGGGGAATCTGTAATATGAACATAGTGGCATTCAGTAAGAAAGCGTTCATTCCTAAGTATAGCAGATATAAGCTATAAGGTTGGATTCCTTTTAACCTTCTGTGGTGTAGTGGTAGCGCCTTGACTTAGTAATCATAAGTCCTAGGTTCGAGTCCCAGTCGGGATAAAATAATGATTCATATTTTCACATATGTAATGTGCTTATCTGGTTATTTCATAGCCCGAATGAGATTGGGAATTGAATTAAATGCTAAAATGAAGCCACGAGCGAGGTAGGGGAATCTGTACTATGAACATAGTGGCATTCCGTTAGAATGCGTTTATTCCTAAGTATAGCAGATATAAGCTATAAGGATGGATTCCTTTTAACCTTCTGTGGTGTAGTGGTAGCCCCTTGACTTAGTAATCATAAGTCCTAGGTTTGAGTTCCGGTCAGGGTAAAAAAAGATTCATGCTTTCACATACGTAATGTGCTTATCTGGTAATTCCATAGCCCGAATAAGATTGGGAATTGAATTAAATGCTAAAATAAAGACACGAGTGAGGTTGGGGAATCTTTAATATGAACATAGTGGCATTCAGTTAGAATGCGTTCATTCCTAAGTATAGCAGATATAAGCTATAAGGTTGGTTTCCTTTTAAGCTTCTGTGGTGTAGTGGTAGCGCCTTGACTTAGTAATCATAATTCCTAGGTTCGAGTCCCGGTCGAGGTTAAAAAATGATTCAGGTTTTCACATATGTAATGTGCTTATCTGGTTATTTCATAGCCCGAATGAGATTGGGAATTGAATTAAATGCTAAAATGAAGACACGAGTGTGGTTGGGGAATCTGTAATATGAACATAGTGGCATTCAGTTCGAATGCGTTCATTCCAAAGTATAGCAGATATAAGCTATAAGGTTGGATCCCTTTTAACCTTCTGTGGTGTAGTGGTAGCGCCTTGACTTAGTAATCATAAGTCCTAGGTTCGAGTCCCGGTCGGGGTAAAAAAATGATTCATGTTTTCTCATATGTAATGTGCGTATCTGGTTATTTCATAGCCCGAATGAGATTGGGAATTGAATTAAATGCTAAAATGAAGCCACTAGTGAGGTTGGGGAATCTGTAATATGAACATAGTGGCATTCAGATAGAATGCGTTAATTCCTAAGTATAGCAGATATAAGCTATAAGGTTGGATTCCTTTTAACCTTCTGTGGTGCAGTGGTAGCGCCTTGACTTAGTAATCATAAGACCTAGGTTCGAGTCCCGGTCGGGGTAAAAAAATGATTCATATTTTCACATATGTAATGTGCTTATCTGGTAATTTCATGGCCCAAATGAGATTGGGAATTGAATTAAATGCTAAAATAAAGCCACGAGTGAGGTTGGGGAATCTGTAATATGAACATAGTGGCATTCAGTTAGAATGCGTTCATTCCTAATATAGCAGATATAAGCTATAAGATTGGATTCCTTTTAACCTTCTGTGGTGTAGTGGTAGGGCCTTGACTTAGTAATCATCACACTTAAGTTCGAGTCCCGGTCAGGGTAAAATAATGATTCATGTTTTCACATATGTCATGTGCTTATCTGGTTATTTCATAGCCCGAATGAGATTGGGAATTGAATTAAATGCTAAAATGAAGCTACGAGGGAGGTTGGGGAATCTGTAATATGAATATAGTGGCATTCAGTAAGAAACCATTCATTCCTAAGTATAGCAGATATAAGCTATAAGGCTGGATTCCTTTTAACCTTCTGTGGTGTAGTGGTAGCGCATTGACTTAGTAATCATAAGTCCTAATTTGGAGTCCCGGTCGGGGTAAAATAATGATTCATGTTTTCACATATGTAATGTGCTTATCTGGTTATTTCATAGCCCGAATGAGATTGGGAATTGAATTAAATGCTAAAATGAAGCCATGAGGGAGGTTGGGGAATCTGTAATATGAACATAGTGGCGTTCAGATAGAATGCGTTCATTCCTAAGTATAGCAGTTTTAGGCTATAAGGTTGGATTCCTTTTAACCTTCTGTGGTGTAGTGGTAGCGCCTTGACTTATTAATCATAAGTCCTAGGTTCGAGTCCCGGTTGAGGTAAAAAAATGATTCATGTTTTTACATATGTAATGTGCTTATCTGGTTATTTCATAGCCCGAATGAGATTGGGAATTGAATTAAATGCTAAAATGAAGCCACGAGTGAGGTTGGGGAATCTGTAATATGAAAATAGTGGCATTCAGATAGAATGCGTTAATTCCTTAGTATAGCAGATATAAACTATAAGGTTGGATTTCTTTCCCCCTTCTGTGGTGTAGTGGTAGCGCCTTGACTTAGTAATCATAAGTCCTAGGTTAGAGTCCCGGTCGGGGTAAAAAAATGATTCATATTTTCACATATGTAATGGGCTTATATGGTAATTTCATAGACCGAATGAGATTGGGAATTGAATTAAATGCTAAAATAAACCCACGAGTGAGGTTGGGGAATCTGTAATATGAACATAGTGGCATTCAGTTAGAATTCGTTCATTCCAAAGTATAGCAGATATAAGCTATAAGGTTCGATTCCTTTTAACCTTCTGTGGTGTAGTGGTAGCGCCTTGACTTAGTAATCATAAGATTTAGGTTCGAGTCCCAGTCGGGGTAAAAAAATTATTCATGTTTTCACATGTGTAATGTGCTTATTTGGTTATTTCATAGCCCGAATGAGATTGGGAATTGAATTAAATTCTAAAATGAAGCCACGAGTGAGGTTGGGGAATCTGTAATATGAACATAGTGGCATTCAGTAAGAAAGCGTTCATTCCTAAGTATAGCAGATATAAGCTATAAGGTTGGATTCCTTTTAACCTTCTGTGGTGTAGTGGTAGCGCCTTGACTTAGTAATCATAAGTCCTAGGTTCGAGTCCTAGTCGGGATAAAATAATGATTCATATTTTCACATATGTAATGTGCTTATCTGGTAATTTCATAGCCAGAATGAGATTGGGAATTGAATTAAATGCTAAAATGAAGCCACGAGCGAGGTAGGGGAATCTGTACTATGAACATAGTGGCATTCAGTTAGAATGCGTTCATTCCTAAGTATAGCAGATATAAGCTATAAGGTTGGATTCCTTTTAACCTTCTGTGGTGTAGTGGTAGCCCCTTGACTTAGTAATCATAAGTCCTAGGTTTGAGTCCCGGTCAGGGTAAAAAAAGATTCATGCTTTCACATATGTAATGTGCTTATCTGGTAATTCCATAGCCTGACTGAGATTGGAAATTGAATTAAATGCTAAAATGAAGCCACGAGTGAGGTTGGGGAATCTTTAATATAAACATAGTGGCATTCAGTTAGAATGCGTTCATTCCAAAGTATAGCAGATATAAGCTCTAAGGTTGGTTTCCTTTTAAGCTTCTGTGGTGTAGTGGTAGCGCCTTGACTTAGTAATCATAATTCCTAGGTTCGAGTCCCGGTCGAGGTTAAAAAATGATTCAGGTTTTCACATATGTAACGTGCTTATCTGGTTATTTCATAGCCCGAATGAGATTGGGAATTGAATTAAATGCTAAAATGAATCCACGAGTGTGGTTGGGGAATCTGTAATATGAACATAGTGGCATTCAGTTCGAATGCGTTCATTGCAAAGTATAGCAGATATAAGCTATAAGGTTGGATCCCTTTTAACCTTCTGTGGTGTAGTGGTAGCGCCTTGACTTAGTAATCATAAGTCCTAGGTTCGAGTCCCGGTTGGGGTAAAAAATGATTCATGTTTTCTCATATGTAATGTGCGTATCTGGTTATTTCATAGCCCGAATGAGATTGGGAATTGAATTAAATGCTAAAATGAAGCCACTAGTGAGGTTGGGGAATCTGTAATATGAACATAGTGGCATTCAGTTCTAATGCGTTCATTCCAAAGTATAGCAGATATAAGCTATAAGGTTGGATCCCTTTTAGCCTTCTGTGGTGTAGTGGTAGCGCCTTGACTTAGTAATCATAAGTCCTAGGTTCGAGTCCCGGTCGGGGTAAAAAAATGATTCATGTTTTCTCATATGTAATGTGCTTATCTGGTTATTTCATAGCCCGAATGAGATTGGGAATTGAATTAAATGCTAAAATGAAGCCACGAGTGAGGTTGGGGAATCTGTAATATGAACATAGTGGCATTCAGTTAGAATGCGTTCATTCCTAATATAGCAGATATAAGCTATAAGATTGGATTCCTTTTAACCTTCTGTGGTGTAGTGGTAGCGCCTTGACTTAGTAATCATAAGTCCTAGGTTCGAGTCCCGGTCGGGGTAAAAAAATTATTCATGTTTTCACATATCTAATGTGCTTATCTGGTTATTTCATGGCCCGAATGAGATTGGGAATTGAATTAAATGCTAAAATGAAGCCACGAGTGTGGTTGGAGAATCTTTAATATGAACATTGTGGCATTCAGTTAGAATGCGTTCATTCCTAAGTATAGCAAATATAAGCTATAAGGCTGGATTCCTTTTAACCTTCTGTGGTGTAGTGGTAGCGCCTTGACTTAGTAATCATAAGTCCTTGGTTCGAGTCCCGGTCGGGGTAAAATAAAGGATTCTTGTTTTCACATATGCAATTTGCTTATCTGGTTATTTCATAGCCCGAATTAGATTGGGAATAGAATTCAGTGCTAAAATGAAGCCACGAGTGAGGTTAGGGAATCTGTAATATGAACATAGTGGCATTCAGTTCGAATGCGTTCATTCCAAAGTATAGCAGATATAAGCTATAAGGTTGGATCCCTTTTAACCTTCTGTGGTGTAGTGGTAGCGCCTTGACTTAGTAATCATATGTCCTAGGTTCGAGTCCCGGTCGGGGTAAAAAAATTATTCATGTTTTCTCATATGTAATGTGCGTATCTGGTTATTTCATAGCCCGAATGAGATTGGGAATTGAATTAAATGCTAAAATGAAGCCACGAGTGAGGTTGGGGAATCTGTAATATGAACATAGTGGCATTCAGATAGAATGCGTTAATTCCTAAGTATAGCAGATATAAGCTATAAGGTTGGATTCCTTTTACCCTTCTGTGGTGTAGTGGTAGCGCCTTGACTTAGTAATCATAAGACCTAGGTTCGAGTCCCGGTCGGGGTAAAAAAATGATTCATATTTTCACATATGTAATGTGCTTATCTCGTAATTTCATAGCCCAAATGAGATTGGGAATTGAAGTAAATGCTAAAATAAAGCCACGAGCGAGGTTGGGGAATCTGTAATATGAACATAGTGGCATTCAGTTAGAATGCGTTCATTCCTAATATAGCAGATATAAGCTATAAGATTGGATTCCTTTTAACCTTCTGTGGTGTAGTGGTAGGGCCTTGACTTAGTAATCATAACACTTATGTTCGAGTCCCGGTCAGGGTAAAATAATGATTCATGTTTTCACATATGTCATGTGCTTATCTGGTTATTTCATAGCCCGAATGAGATTGGGAATTGAATTAAATGCTAAAATGAAGCTACGAGGAAGGTTGGGGAATCTGTAATATGAATATAGTGGCATTCAGTAAGAAAGCATTCATTCCTAAGTATAGCAGATATAAGCTATAAGGCTGGATTCCTTTTAACCTTCTGTGGTGTAGTGGTAGCGCATTGACTTAGTAATCATAAGTCCTAATTTGGAGTCCCGGTCGGGGTAAAATAATGATTCATGTCTTCACATATGTAATGTGCTTATCTGGTTATTTCATAGCCCGAATGAGATTGGGAATTGAATAAAATGCTAAAATGAAGCCATGAGGGAGTTTGGGGAATCTGTAATATGAACATAGTGGCGTTCAGTTAGAATGCGTTCATTCCTAAGTATAGCAGATTTAAGCTATAAGGTTGGATTCCTTTTAACCTTCTGTGGTGTAGTGGTAGCGTCTTGACTTATTAATCATAAGTCCTAGGTTCAAGTCCCGGTCGAGGTAAAAAAATGATTAATGTTTTCACATATGTAATGTGATTATCTGGTTATTTCATAACCCAAATGAGATTAGGAATTGAATTAAATGCTAAAATGAAGCCACAAGTGAGATTGGTGAATCTGTAACATGAACATACTGGCATTCAGATAGAATGCGTTAATTCCTAAGTATAGCAGATATAAGCTATAAGGTTGGATTCCTTTCAACCTTCTGTGGTGTAGTGGTAGAGCCTTGACTTAGCAATCATAAGTTTTAGGTTCGAGTCCCGGTCGGGGTAAAAAAATGATTCATATTTTCACATATGTAATGTACTTATCTGGTAATTTCATAGCCCGAATGAGTTTGGGAATTGAATTAAATGCTAAAATAAAGCCACGAGTGAGGTTGGGGAATCTGTAATATGAACATAGTGGCATTCAGTTAAAATGCATTCATTCCTAAGTATAGCAGATATAAGCTATAAGAATGGATTCCTTTTAACATTCTGTTGTGTAGTGGTAGCGCCTTGACTTTGTAATCATAAGGCTTAGGTTCGAGTCCCAGTCAAGGTAAAAAAATGATTCATGTTTTCACATTATGTAATGTGCTTATCTGGTTATTTCATAGCCCGAATGAGATTGGGAATTGAATTAAATGCTAAAATGAAGCCACGAGTGAGGTTGGGGAATCTGTAATATGAACATAGTGGCATTCAGATAGAATGCATTAATTCCTAAATATAGCAGATTTAAGCTATAAGGTTGGATTCCTTTCAACCTTCTGTGGTGTAGTGGTAGCGCCTTGACTTAGTAATCATAAGTCCTAGGTTCGAGTCCCGGTCGGGGTAAAAAAATTATTCATGTTTTCACATATGTAATGTGATTATCTGGTAATTTCATAGCCCGAATGAGATTGGGAATTGAATTAAATGCTAAAATAAAGCCACGAGTGAGATTGGGGAATCTGTAATATGAACATAGTGGCATTCAGATAGAATGCGTTAATTCCAAAGTATAGCAGATATAAGCTATAAGGTTGGATTCCATTCAACCTTCTGTGGTGTACTGGTAGCGCCTTGACTTAGTAATCATAAGTCCTAGGTTCGAGTCCCGGTCGAGGTAAAATAATGATTCATGTTTTCACATATGTAATGTGCTTATCTGGTTATTTCATAGCCCGAATGAGTTTGGGAATTGAATTAAATGCTAAAATGAAGCCACGAGTGAGGTTGGGGAATCTGTAATATGAAAATAGTGGCATTCAGATAGAATGCGTTAATTCCTTAGTATAGCAGATATAAGCTATAAGGTTGGATTCCTTTCACCCTTCTGTG
>JAXCGZ010003054.1:22500-24989 GCA_037179515.1 Halocaridina rubra | reverse complement strand
AGTAGTATTATTAATATTTCTGTTATTATTATTATTATTATTATTATTATTATTATTATTATTATTATTATTATTATTATTATTATTATTATTATTATTATTATTATTATTATTATTATTATTATTATTATTATTATTATTATTATTTTTATTATTATTATTATTACTATTATTATTATCATTATTATTATCACTATTATTATTATTATTATTATTATTATTATTATTATTATTATTATTATTATTATTATTGTTATTATTATTATTACTATTATTATTATTATTATTATTATCATTATTATTATTATTATTATTATTATTATTATTATTATTATTATTATTATTAATATTATTATTATCATTATTATTTCTATTTTTATTATTATTAATATTAGTGTTAGTAGTAGTAGTAATAGTAGAAGTAATAGTATGGTTATTGTTATTATTATTTTTGTTATCATTTCTATTATTATTATTATTATTATTATTATTATTATTATTATTATTATTATTATTATTATTATTTCAATTATAATTAATATTATTTTTATTATTTTTATAACCTAAATTAGGCTAACCGTACCTATCTTAAATACCTAAGCACAGATTTTACATAACAACCGCATTCTAAGCTATTTATTTTTGAACCAATTCAAATATTGCTTTTCCTATTTATTTATAAATAATCATATATATATATATATATATATATATATATATATATATATATATATATATATATATATATATATATATATATATATATATATATATATATATATATATATATATATATATATATATATATATATATATATATATATATATATATATATATATATATATATATATTTATACCTTGGCTGTTTCCCCCTTTAATTGGGGGGTAGCCGACATTGGGAAAGGAATACAAATAGGGGGATTACTTTGCTCTATGGGCAATGACGAGGGAGCTGGCGACCGTTCAGATGGCACTGCTGGAGTGCCACAGCCCATCCTCCCGGCTCTTCCACAACCTGTGTCGCTTCACAACTGCCAACTCCTCCTACTGCCCCTATCACAGGGCTACCTCTGTAAGATGCAGCCACGTGGTAACAGCAGATGCCCATCAGAGCTGCGTCACAATCGCTCGCCACTCATTCCTATTCCTAGCACGCTCGCTTGCTTCCCTCACATCCATCCTCCAATCATTCAGGTCTCTCCTTACTCCATCCATCCATCGAAACCTAGGCCTCCCTCTAGTATTTCTCCCATCAACTCTCGCATTCATCACCTTTTTCATCAGCTTTTCATCACCCATCCTTTCCACATGGCCAAACTATCTCAGAACATTCATATCTACTCTGGCTGCAATTTCTCTCCTCACACCCGTTCTTGCTCCACCACTTCATTCCTAACCCTATCCAATCGAAATACACCAATCATACTCCTCAGGCATTTCATTTCAAACACATTTAGTTTCTGTCTCTCACTTACTTTCATACCCCATAACTCTGATCCATACATCACAGTTGGCATAACCACTTTCTCATACAAAACTTTCTTAACATTCATTTCCAACCCTCAATTCTTCATCACTCCTTTCAATGCACCCAACACTTTACATCCTTCATTCACTCTGTGACACACATTTGCTTCCACTCCACCATTTGCAGCTATAACCGAGCCTAACTACTTAAACTGATTAACCTCCTCATATGTCTCTCCATTCAACATAACATTCAATCCAGCACCATCCTCATTTCTTGAACACCTCATAACCTTACTCTTTCCCACATTCACTCGCAGCTTCCTTCTCTCACACACCATTCCAAATTCTGACACTAACTGACACAGCTTTTCCTCTGAATCTGCCACCACCACAGTATCATCTGCAAACAGCAACTGATTCAGTGCACACTCGTTATCATCTCCATCTACCATTCTCAAACCTCGACCAAGCACTCGCTCATTCACCTCTTTTACAACTCCATCAATAAACAAATTGAACAGCCATGGTGACATCACACATCCTTGTCTCAGTCCCACACTCACTGGAAACCACTCACTCACTTCATTCCCTACCCTAACACAAGCTCTACTGCCCTCATACAAACTCTTCACTGCATGCAACAATTTACCATTAATTCCATATAATCTCAAAACATTCCACATAGCCTCTCTATCAACTCTATCATATGCTTTTTTCCAGATCCAAAAATGCAAAATACACATCCTTACCGTTTGCTAAATATTTCTCACATAACTGCCTAACTATAAAAATCTGATCTATACAACCTCTACCTCTCCTAAAACCACTCTGCACTTCCGCAATTACATATTCTGTCTTATCCCTAATCCTATTAACCAGTATCCTACCGTATACTTTTCATACCACACTCAACAAACTTATATCCCTAAAATTACTGCATTCATACATATCTCCCTTACCTTTGTATAGGGGCACTATACAGGCAATCACCCATTCCACTGGCACCAATGACAACATA
>JAXCGZ010003054.1:7500-10000 GCA_037179515.1 Halocaridina rubra | reverse complement strand
CATTGTGTGAAGAAAAAGTAAGGGATGGCCTTAGGCTAGAGAGGGGTAAAGCAAGAGTAGCAGGTTCGCTGGACTTGCTAGCACAAGAGTTAGCATAAAAATGAGAGTTATAGAGAGTGGCTTTGTCAGTAAGAGAGCAAGCTATAGAACCATCAGAACAAATAAGAGGGGGAAAGTTTGAGTTACAGAAGTCTTTGGAGAGGTTTTGGTTAAGGAACAGAAACATTTATCAGTAGGAGAGGAGTCAAGATCATCAACTTTCTTTTTTAAAAAGGAAGCCTTAGACTTTCGAATCTCAGCAGTGCAGCGATTCCTAGCTGTAATAAAAGCAGGAATGAGGAAAGAGAGAAAAAAGAAACAAGTATGGGGAATGTTCTGACCTGTCAAATGAAATTGGACAGCAAGAGCTGTGTAACGAATACGCCAGAATATTCGGTGTAGATGTAGGCATAAGGAAAGAACCGTGCCTCAAGAATGACTCAACCTGGAGCTATGTGGACCAGTGCTACTTGAATCCGTAATACCTTCAATCATAGTATTTCAACTATTGAAATGATATATATATATATATATATATATATATATATATATATATATATATATATATATATATATATATATATATATATATATATATATATATATATATATATATATATATATATATATATATATATATATATATATATATATATATATATATATATATATATATATATATATATATATATATATATATATATATATATATATATATATATATATATATATATATATATATATATATGTATATATATATAATATATATATATATATATATATATATATATATATATATATATATATATATATATATATATATATATATATATATATATATATGAATCATTTTTACCTCGACGGAGACTTGAACCTAGGCCACATAATTAATATGCCAAGGCGCTACCAACTACCCCAGTAATTATGTGTTCTAGGTTCAAGTCCATGTCGGGGTAAAAATTATCCATGTTTTCACATCTGATTTTATGCATCATGTACACATATTCTTTACTCGGCTTAAGATTTAATAACTAAATGTTGTTTCTAACTCTAACCTTCTTCATAGATCCGAGTTTAGGACCGACATTATGTGGAGATCCCTATCTCCTATATATGTGTATATTTGTGTCTTTCTTTGAATATCTGTCCTGTTGTCATGACTCCTTGCAATTTTCTTACTCACATGCTGAAGTTCTTTATATTGGGGACTTCAATGCACACCCCAGTGAGTGGCTTAATTCTTTTCAAACTTATGTGGGAGGAAGTGAGGCCTTTGCTTTCTCTATTACTAGCGATCTGGAACAGATCATCAAACATCCTACTCGTGTTCCCGATCGCCACGAACATGCAGTTAAAACTCTTGTCATATTTTTTCTTCTAATCCCTCAAATTACTCATATACTATGCTTTCCTCTCTTCGTAAGTCTGACCACTCTTTGATATCAATCTCTTCCATTCCCCCTTCCATCCATCAGTTCCTCCTACTCAGCACCACCTCTGGCCCAATGAGTGTACTTAATACGATGATTTGCTTAACTTTATCTTTGACTTCCATGGAATGACCACTGCTTCCGGACCCGCACCCTTGATCAGGTAGCCCTAAATGTTGCCGAGATCACGACTTGGTGAATGGAGGTGTTCATCCCCTCCTCTGTGAAAATTTTTTCTCCACCTAAAACTTGATTTGACCGTGCCTGCTCCATGGCTATCCATGCCAGGGATCAGGCATACCGGTCGAACCAAGCTTCTTCTGATTTAATTTGCTCTTTGTTTTGCTACAGATAGAAATCGCTGTGCTGTTCAGATTCGAAGGTCAAAAGCTTCCTTCTCAAGAAGGAAAGTTGATGACTTTACTCATTTTCCACTGATTAATGTTTCTAATCCTTAGGCAAAAACCTATCCAAAAACTTCTGCAATTCAAGCTTTCCCTCCTCTCATTCGTTCTGATGGTTCTAAAGCTTGCTCCCCCACTGACAAAGGCACTCTCTTTGGCTCTCGTATTTCTGTCAACTCTTTTCAGCGCACCTGTCCCTCATACTTTGCGCCTCTCTAATCGTATGCCCTTCCTTATTCTTTCTTCATGCAAAGTCCATAAATATCTCTCTCCAAATATGACCAAAGCATCCGGACCACATGGTATCCCTGCAAAGTTCCTTAAGGAGAATTCAGATGAACTGGCTCCTGTGCTTTGCTATCTTTTGTGTGACTTTCTCTCAACCAGTATTTATCCTTCATCTTGGAACCTGTTCCCATGAAGGGTGACCGCTCTATTCCTTCAGACTACCGACCTATTGCCCTAACCTCTGCTATCGCTTAAGTATTCAAAACTTTTCTTAATTTTCACTTCTTGAAAAGTCTTGAATCTAACTCGCTTATCTCCGATCACCAATACGGCTTCCACAAGGCAAGATCCACTGGTGACCTGTTATACCTTACTCATGAATGGTCATCTTTTCTGAGG
>JAXCGZ010003053.1:20000-25036 GCA_037179515.1 Halocaridina rubra | reverse complement strand
AAAGCTGCAAGTCGATGTCGAGGAAGTTTAGAACTATAAATACGATCACTGACTTAAAAAAAAAACAAGTGTATGTGAATAAGGAACAGATTTTTGTGTGAATAAGGAACAGATTTATGTGAATAAGGAACAGATTTAAAGAATAAAACGTATGTAAATAAAGAATAAGGCTGTGTGAACAAAAATTGGAGTGAAATGACCAGTAGACGGGGATTTACAAGTGTATGGCTTCTGATAAACACAATTAGGTAACTACAACATACATACATACATATATATCTATATGTATGTATGTATGTATGTATGTATGTATGTATGTATGTATGTATGTATGTATGTATGTATGTATGTATGTATGTATGTATGTATGTATGTAATGTATGTATGTATGTATGTATGTATGTATGTATGTATGTATGTATGTATGTATGTATGTATGTATGTATGTATGTATGTATGTATGTATGTATGTATGTATGTATGTATGTATGTATGTACGTACGTACGTACGTACGTACGTACGTACGTACGTACGTATGTATGTATGTATGTATGTATGTATGTATGTATGTATGTATGTATGTATGTATGTATGTATGTATGTATGTATGTATGCATGTATGTATATATTATACACACACATACACATATATACATTAGAAATAAATATTAAACAGGAATTATCTATTTTTGCTTTACAGCTGTCAAAACAAAGCTGATGCACTTCTGCATTAGTTAACGAAGCTGAACACCACCCACACATACGCTGTTCTTGTATTAATTTCATTTTATTTCGAATCAACTCCCTGCCAATGCTTGACTCACAGCTAGACTAGTTTTATTTTGCAGTTTTATTTTTGAATTTTATTTTCAGTATTTCATATGCTAAGGCTACAACAACCGGAGGCATTACCAGTAATTCCCTGAATATTTTCTCTTATCTCTCTCTCTCTCTCTCTCTCTCTCTCTCTCTCTCTCCTCTCTCTCTCTCTCTCTCTCTTCTCTCTCTCTCTCTCTCTCTCTATATAATATATATATATATATATATATATATATATTATAGCGAGAGAGAGAGAGAGAAAGAGAGAGAGAGAGAGAGAGAGAGAGAGAGAGAGAGAGAGAGAGAGAGAGAGAGAGAGAGAGAGAGAGAGAGAGAGAGAGAGAGAGAGACGTGTGACAACAAGGAGTTTCCTAATCCTGACAATATACAGGATAAATAACTATTTTGAAGGGGAATGAAAATAGAAGAGTAATTATAGAGCAAATCATACATTATGTACACAGATGCCGTTTGCTTCCAGTGTCATCAGAAAATTGCACTTCAGCTCGGGTTGATAAGTAGCTAACTTTTGCAATCATTTATCTTCTCTCTATATTGTTTCGGAGAAATTATTTTTAAAACTTTTTATTCAGTCAGAAAAATACATAATTTTTCAGAACTTACTTTTTATTTAAAATTCTCATATATGAAGATTAAAAAAAAAAACTCGTCCCTATTTTGGATTAAAATGCTGTCAAGAACTTGTTTAATGTTGTGAGCTTTTTAATTTCTTTTTCGTATCCTGGAAGATAATTAAATAAAACAACAACAATGTGTAGGTGTCATTAGGTCATACTATTTTGCTAAAGTCTTTTTTTTATTGTTTATTAATATTTTATATTGTATATCTCTTTACAATGATAATATTATCGTCTATTATTTATTGCAATGTTTAAGGTCTCTAATTTAGAAAAAAAAATCTGTCTCTTAATCTATAAAAACAATATTGTGTTGCTTTAAATTGTTTTCAAATATTTCTTTCTGTTATAATTTTGAAATACAAATGGGAGTCCTTATTGGGACCCGCGGTGTCGTAGTGGTTATAGAACTCGACTCGGAAAGTGCTAGGTAAAGATCAAACCCACCGAGGAGGCGCAAAGAAGGGTATCCAGCCCTAATTCCTCATTTCCAACCTATTTGCGTTCACTACACAATGTGGATTAATAGTGACAAATCGAGCAGCAACAAATACAAAAAAAAACAAAAAAGCTGTTATGACTTCCGGTATTAAGACAACTTCATCCGGTTTATTTTGTTATTTTTCAGTAACACGTCTCTCCTCTCTTTATCAAACAACAAACAAACTTTATTTCCATCTCAATACAATGGGTATTCGTCAGCCAGGGCAAGCCCCAACCCCCCACTGTGGTGTCCAACCACAGCAGTTCCTGCCAGTAAACAGCTTAAACTCTCGGTCTTGGACGGGAACCGATCTTTCGACCTCGTGAATGCGAAGCCAGCGCGTTACCACTGTACTGTACTGGCTTAAAATATTAATTAGCACATGTAGGACTATATGTTAAACGTCTTTCTATATTTCTCTTTAGATATATATAAACTATATTCTTTATTGATTTCCTAAACGTAATTTCATTAGATTAATATGGGTGTCTTGACTTGAGTTTTTTTTTTTTATTTTGGAAGAAAATGGGGTGTTAGAAGTTTTGGTTATAAGAGTCTTCTAACGCTATATTTTGTTGAATAAGTATTATGCTGAGTTTTGTTCCTAGAGGAATTTATAAAATTATAATTAATTGTTTTAATTTTTATGTTATTTTATCTATGATTTTGGAGGAAAATAATCCAAAGTATTCCAGGTTTTAAATTTAAAAGGAGCATTCTCTCTTCCTTAATTCCTTTAAAATTATTCAAAGTATTCCAGGCTTTAGGTTTCAAAGGAGCCTTCTCTATTCTTTAATTCTTTTAAAATAATCCGAAATATTAAAGGCTTTAGGTTTCAAAGGAGCCTTCTCTCTTCTTTAATTCTTTTAAAATAATCCGAAATAATAAAGGCTTTAGGTTTCAAAGGAGCCTCCTCTCCTCTTCGATTAATTTGAAATAATCCAAAGTATTCCTGGCTATAGGTTTCAAAGAAGTCTCTATTCTTTAAAGTAATAAAAATCATTCCAGGCTTTAGGTTTCAAAGGAGCTTTCTCTCTTTCTTAATTCCATTAAAATAATAAAAAAAAATATCCCAGGCTTTGGTTTCAGAGGAGCTTCTTCTCTTCCTTAATTCTTGTAAAATAAGCCAAAGTATTCCAGAGTTAAAGTTTGAAAGGAGCATTATCTCTTCCTTAATTACTTTAGATTTATCCAAAGTATTCCAGGTTTTATGTTTCAAAAGAGCCTTCTCTCTTCCTTAATTCATTTAAAATGATCCATACTATTCCATACTTTAAATGTCAAAGAAGCTTTCTTTCTTCTCCAGTTCCTTTGAAATAATCCAAGGTATTCCAGGTTTTAGGCTTCATGGGAGCCTTCTCTCTTCCTTATAAAGATTCGGTTTTACGTCACGGACTCCCTTATCAACCAAGGGCTAGGACGGTTGCCTTCTTGCGAAGGACTTGTTTTGGCAGATGTAATCCTTACGCTGAGTGCATGCCTTTGCTAACCTCAGACCGTGACGGGGCGCGAACCCTCGACCTGACGCCTCAGAGTCGGAGACGCTACCGACTGAGCCACGGCGACTACAGCCTTCTCTCTTCCTTAATTCATTTAAAATTATCCATACTATTCCAGACTTTAGAGGTCAAAGAGGTTTTCTTTCTTCTCCAGTTCCTTTGAAATAATCTAAAGTATTCCAGGCTATAGGCTTCATGGGAACCTTCTCTCTTCCTTGAGTCTTTAAAGTAATCAAAAGTAGCCCAGGCTTTAGGTTTCAAAGGAGCCTTCTTTCTTTCTTAACTCCTTTAAAAATAATCAAAAGTATCCCAGCCTTTGGGTTTCAAAGGAGCCTTCTCACTTCCCTAATTCTTTTAAAATAGTCCTAGGTATTCCAGGCTTTAGGTTTCAAAGGAACCTTCTCTCTTTCTTAATTCTTTAAATTAATCCAAAGTATTAAAGTCTTTAGGTTTTGAAGGAGCCTTTTCTCTTCCTTGAGTCCTTTAAAATAATCCAAAATATTAAAGGCTTTAGGTTTCAAAGGAGCCTTTTATCTTCCTTGAGTCCTTTAAAATAATCCAAAGTATTCTAGGCTTTAACTTTCAAAGAAGCCTTTTCTGCTCCTTCATTCCTTTAAGTAATCCAATGTAACCCAGGCTTTAGGTTTCAAAGGAGTCTTCTATCTCCCCTAAGACATTTAAAGCCTCTATTTTTCGTGATCTATTTTTGGCTTCCAAATTATCCTTTATTGGGTAAGTTTTGCTGATTTCTTTTAATGTCTTTCTATAATTTTTGAAAGAAAAATCCTATATATTTGCATGCGATTTGGTTCAGAAAAAGGCGTTCTATCTCTTTTACTTTGCAAACCTTTTATTCTTGATTTTCTCATTTTTACCTTTTTGTTTTATCATTTCCTGGTTAATTTTGTTGCTTTAACTTTATTTGTTTTGCAATATATTGACATAACATAATCTAATTTTTTCAAGTCTTTAGTTTTCTTTATCCAATTGCTTTGGTGAATAATTTCTAACTTCAAGTTAAAAGAGATCTTAAATCAAGTGAAGTAGGATGTCATATTTCTCAACAGATTAATCTGATTTCATTAAGCAAGTGAGACTCATACACGTGCTAGCTATACCTTGAATTATCCAAATCCAATTTACAACCAATTAAATAAAATATCACTAGACTATTTTGCAATAACTAGTTGCAACAAGAATCCAAGTTATCAATATAATGATTATACGAATATTAAACTCATCACTTGAAAGGAATCATAAAAGTAACTCTGTCGCAAGACTCTAAATGTAACTTTATCAGATTGCAATATCAGTACAAAATTTCATATATCTAATCACATAAAAGGGATTAATTGGATTTGCTCAGAGCATTATAGAAAGAAAATTAAACCCAAAAGGTCGTGGATCAGATGGTTACAGGTTGATGCAAGAGAGAGTTTATGTGTGTATGTATGTATGTAATAAATATTTTAATATCATTATTGCTATAATACTATTACTAATACTAATAATTATAATATATATATTATTATTATAATTTCAATATTATTGTTATTATTGTTATTATTATTATTATTATTATTATTATTATTATT